>JANHGB010015270.1:0-57595 GCA_026283785.1 Coracopsis vasa | reverse complement strand
ATCTACTGACTGAGACGGTTTCATCTGAATTGTCATTCTTAAATAATTGTCCTAGTAGGAGCAGTACATTTCAACCTCATGCCATCCTTTGCAGATTTAGGCTAGAGAGATGCAGCCTGACATTCTGAGCCTATACACACTGTGAAGGATTGCTTTGATCAGGTTGTGTATATAATTTGAGTCAGTAAAATAGAATTCTTACTAATTGTGTTTAAGGCATAACGCATTGTGTAATCCGCAGAGAAACTCGTTTCAAAAGCACTTAAAAGGAAAATAAAAGACAAAATAAAAACAGCTGTTCCACTGAGTCATTTTCCCAATGTGCAACTTAAAACAAAGCAAAACAGAGAAAAAGTCTCTCCCAGTTGTAAGTTACTTGTGTTGATATGATTATGGGGTAGGATAATGCTAGGAATGTGGGGAAAAACTACAGAAAACTCATCTCCACATTCCTTTTTATACCAGAAGTTTGGAAACAGGAAAAAAAAAAAAAACCACACAAAAAAAGCCCTTGGAGTAAAAAAACCCCAGAAAAATCTGTTTCTTAAGAGATACTGGTACCTAACTAAATTATAAATAACAAGCCATGTATTGATAGTCCAATATAATTTGCAAAGATAAGAATGAGTGTAAGATGAAAGGAACGGAATTAAGATAATGAAACAAGATACTTCAGTTGAATACATAAAAAAATAATGTCACATATGCATGTGTGCATATTTTCATGTGTTTGAGTATAATACAGTCTCTGGAAAAGAATGTAGTAAGATCTGGTAAAGGAGATGGAGGTAACTGCACTACGTGAAAGTAGACAAGACGAAATGTACAGCAGGCACTGCTTTTTCATCAGTAGAAAGTTGAGTGAACAAGCGAACAGCCCTTTTCATTCTTAGAATGGCCTTCATCCCACCCAGCTTTCAGAGAGAAAATGTAAACTAAGTTCTATCAAGATAAGCCTTGAAAATGCAGAGCTCCAAGGAGTACAAAGATGTGACATGCATGTGTTTTTCTTGTTTCCAGATATCTCAATAAGCTTGCTCTCCTTAGTTGTCACAGCCTGTGGCCTTGCTCTGTTTGGTGTATCTCTGTTCGTATCTTGGAAGCTTTGTTGGATCCCTTGGCGAGAGCGTGGTCTGCCATTTGGGAGCAAAGACAACAAACAAGAATCACTGAACTACACAGATACAGAGACCAATGACCATGACTACAGTGAGGATTATCTGGGACAGCCTACAGCCTATCCAGAGTCCTCTATGAAGATCAGCCACACCTCCCCTGATATTCCATTAGATGCTCAGGGAGGAACAAAGGAGAACTGTGTGCAGAATGTGCGAATGCATCGTCAGGTCACTGAACCAACCTCTTCTGATCGGTCAGTAACTCCAGTTTCTCTCTGATATTAATGAATACAGATACAGTCAAAAGAGCACAGCTTGATTATCCAGTACATTGAATGTATAATTTTTTTGCCACATTCTTTTTAAAATAAAATTGCACAAAAGTTATTCTTTGAGGTATGCAAACCTCTTAGGTTAAAAGGAGAGGATCACAATACTGTTCCAGTCTTCTATCAACTACTATCTCATTTGTGCCTCTCCCTCAGAAGCTGGACAAGACAGAGCACTGTGTGTCTCTTAAAGCACCAGAACAGCCTAGATTTAGGTTATAAAGCATATTCATTTGCACTTAGCACTGTTGCTGAATACTCAGTGATATGTCCTCAAAAATTTTACAACAGCCAAAGGAGAAAAGTAGGGCAAGCTAATGCAGCACTTGGAAGTTAGAAATAGGATTGAAAAGCATAGATTTTAGCCACAATCATGGCTGTGGGGGGAATAGTGACTGAAAAAGAGTCAGTGGGGTCTCCAGGGCAACTGGAGAACCAGTACGGGAGGGAAAAGGAAAAAGAGAGGGTAAGTGTGTGTACAGGGGCAAGTGATGAAAGAATTATGTTTCACACAGTAAGAAAAAGGATCAGCATGTGAAGAGACAGTAGATGTCTTGAGTCAAAGGAGATGTACTTCAGCTGGAAAGGTACAGCACTAGCCCTAATGCTCTTTACTAGCTTCTTCCTGGACATCTAGGAAAGTAAATTTAGCCAAGACTTGTGCCTGCAGGCACACCTGAACATGGGAGTGATGACAACAGCCAGTTCAGTAATTGCCAGCCAGTTGTCCAAAACATGTCTCAGAAAGAATTTGACAAGTCCCCAGAACACTGTTAATGTTACGCAGTAAAAGATCCAGGTGCCCTTCCTCCTTAGATTAGCATAAGAATGACTTGGGCTTATACTGTTGTAGGAATCTGTGGGGAGGTCAAAGCCATAATTACGGGTACTGAAGCACGCACCCTGCCACACCCAAGATTCAATTCCAGCTAAGGACTATAGCCCACAAATACAGTACAGAGCTAGTGCTGCTGTTTTCAGACTGCTGGGATATACACATGTAAGACTCATTAACAGAAGATTCATATCTGACATCTAACACCAAAAGCTCTCGTGTGTCTTTAATACTGTGTAAGTGTTGTGTCAGATACAGACTTCCTCTGCTACAACAGGGCAGCAATTCTGATACTTAATCGAATGACAAATGCAGAGTATCACCACAGCATAGTCGTCTCACAAGGAGTAGCAGCAATCCCAATCTGTAAAAGAGCTTGCCTCAGCATCCTCAGTGCATGCACCATGTCTTCACTCCTGTCAATCTCTGCAGACCTTGCTTGTGGCAGCTGTTCCCAGTCTGGCTCTCTCCAGCAGGTTTTTATTGCACTGGCTTTCTGCTCACAAGGGCATGACTTGTCCAAGTCCCACCCCTACCCTATATCATTTGCTGAAACAGGCTTTGCTCTTTAGTCCTCTCTTTCATTGCCCGTTACTTTTGATCAGGTCTTCTCCAAAAGACTCTTTCAGTGATCAGGAGGGGCCCATCTTCCTTGCACTGCATCCTTTGTTCACCTTTGTCTCTGCTGCTTTCCTTTGTAACTGGGTGGCTGTGGCTTTCCTCTGTGGCCACAGAGACCAGGCACCAGCCCCACCACAATCCTTGCTAAACTGTCTCTCCAGCCTTTCTCCCTTCATTTTATTCCTTCCACTTTGGTGAGGAGCTTAAGAGTTGAATAATAAAAATCTTTTTTTGTAACATAATAATATTTTATCCTGAAACGACTATTATATAGCTATAAAATTATGTACTTATTATACAAGAAAAAAATAGGTTAGTGTATAAGAGGCTGTTCCTGTTTTAAGCATGCATAAACACATATTCACAAGGAATGAATGAACAGTGATAGCAGAGGAGCTATTGCTGATTATATTCAACATAAATAGCTTCAGACTAATCCTGTGCTAGCATTTTCCACATGCTCTTTCTATGTACAACCACAGCTCATGGTACTCCATGACTCTGGATGATTGCTGCATATGAATAGGAAAAAAAGTGGAATCCGACTCATATAAGATCAGGATTTTACCTAATGCAGCTTTCACATCCCACTACCCCGACAGGGTTTGCAAATTTGATTTCTGTTACTATCTCATGAAGTGGAAATTTCAATCACAGTAACTGAGTGACTCCAGGTAATAAATTTCACTGGACCGAAGCTAAAAGCAACTCTCTCTCCTGAGAGTAATGAAACTAAAGGAGCTTTTCAGCCAAAGTACCACAGAGCTTATTACATCAGGTATGAGAGAAAAAACAAAACAATTTTTGAGGAGGTCAGCAAACCATTTCACACCAGAGCAGCCCACTTGTAAATGAAGTAGTCATAGTAGCTAAGTAGCTAAGTAACTAAAATGCAGAGGTGTCAGGAAGTATCCTCCTTTGTCCAGCTTTGCCTTAGAACCAGAAATCAGCAAGCTCAGCTGGCAAAATAGGCCATATCCTACTCCCATTTACATAATGTAACTCATTTCATTGGCAATAATCCAAAGACCTCAGTTGAAAATGGTAAGTGATAAGAGCATCTACAGTTCTTATATCACATTATACTTCCCAATAAGGCAGATCCTTTGGTTTTGCAATGGCTGTGAATTTGCCTTTGTCACTTTCTTCAGCCGGGTTTGGAGAGTACGTACCACTAGGTTGAGACAGAGGAACAGAAAATTACGTGATATGAGCAGTCTAATGCTGAAGGTGAGCTCTCACAACTGTTGGGTGTTATGCTTTATCACTTTATGCAAGTAAAAATCCGACCCCATTGTACATTAAAGAATATGTCAAATCAGAACAGTATCTTTAGTGTGTGTGCACAGATTCTCATGATATTCAACACAATCTGTTTCAATTCTTTCATTTCCACTTAAGGCATAATTCAATCCGAAGGCAGCTCAACCTCTCCAACCCTGACTTCAACATCCAGCAGGTTCAGAAACAGGAGCAACTGACGGGGATTGGCCGCATTAAGCCAGAGCTGTATAAACAAAGATCAGTGGACACAGACGATGGCCGGAGGAGTAATAGCAAGGCATGTGGAAAACTGAACTTTATTCTGAAATATGATTGTGATTTAGAGCAGTTAATAGTGAAGATACACAAGGCCATCAACCTGCCAGCAAAGGACTTCTCTGGAACTTCAGATCCATATGTGAAGATATATCTGCTTCCTGATAGGAAAACAAAACACCAGACTAAAGTGCACAGAAAGACCTTAAATCCAGTATTTGATGAAGTTTTTTTATTTACAGTCCCATACAATGATCTGAATGCAAGGAAGCTCCATTTCTCTGTGTATGACTTTGACAGATTCTCCAGGCATGACTTGATTGGCCAAGTGGTAGTGGATAATTTTTTAGATTTGGCAGATTTTCCCAGGGAATGTAATATTTGGAAGGATATTGAATATGTCACCAATGTAAGTATTACAATTTTCTTTTTTGAAATTTTTTGTTTCTGATTTTATTTTCTTAATATGATAGTAGCTGAAATTGTCTGATAAATTTGTGAAGGAAACTATTCTCTCTCTTTCTGAAGCTTTGACCTTAATCCAAGGAAATTGATGGTACATTTTCAGTCTTCATTTCTGATTCTTTGGATATATTAAAGAATGTCTTATGTAGGAGATAGTGGGTTTAGTCATTGCCCTGCTGATGAGGTAGAAAAGCTGGAGAATGTTTTAATCATACTTAATCTAAAACTTACTTAAGAAAATACTGCTTCTCTTATTTTGCCTGTCTTTCTGTGTTTTGCATGATTCGCCACATAAATTACAGCATACTAATCAGTCAGAAGTGGAGATTCAAAATTTCTTATGTGGTGCTCTTCAGTCCTTCAGAATGCTATATTCTCATAAAGCAAGATACCACCACTCTATAAGCCGGGGAAATAGAGTTCAGACAGTGCTTGCTGTTCCATGAAATCAATGAGAAACAGTGGTTTCTGTCTTTGTTTCGTATCTTTTTGTTACATAGGGAAATGGGAAACTTAGAAGTTCATATTTCTGCTATCCCAAAGTCTCTGTTATCAAATTCTGTGCAGGAATCCAATTAGTGATTAGGTACAAACCCACAAAAATTACTTTTTGGAAAAGAAAGAGCTGTTTTCTCAAAGCATGAGCCAGCCTCCTTGTAATGCTCTTAGAAATTAATCACACTCATCCTATGGAGATCAGACCTTCAATGAGAATGATACATTACAGAAATCCTTGAAGGTACTATTGCCAAAAGTCAGTAAATATTTCATTTGCTATGTCAAACTATACTCAAATGTAGTGCACATTTTAGAGTCAAATAAACCAAACATCATTAACAGTAAGATCAAAGTGTGAGTTTGTTAGACCTCAGTTCAGGAAAGCATTTAAGCATATGCTTAGCTAAGTGTAAGAAGCTGTTGAAAAGTAGAGGATGTTCTGAGCCAAATAACTTTCCTGTATTCAAACCCTCACCTTACAACCTCTGTGGTCTGGTAGCATGCCCATATTACTAACCAAATTGATTAAATCCATCTTTTTGTTTGGAATTTCTTTTTGAAAATTGATATTGTCCTTGTTTTAAGGTGTCTTCTCAGTGTTCTTAGTCAGCGTTACATATATTCCTGTGTGAAATGTGCTGTGCACCCACTGCACGATCCTCTTCCACGCTAGGATAGAACTGCAGGAGCAGCAGCACTAGCAGTTCCCTCACTCGAGGTACAGACAGGGTCATGGACACTCAGTGTCACAGGAGGATGAACCTGGCTTTTCTATGAAAAGTTACTGCTCTTCAACTGCAAGGGAAAAGTAAGAAACTGACAGAGGAGATGACAGTCATTCTAAGTGAAAGCCTGTCTTCATACAGCATTAAGTGTCCCAAGCTCAACTTCTCTTCAGTTTTAAAATCAGCTGAAAGTTGAATGCACATGCACCCTGGAGTTACTTTGATACATACTAGGCCTTTTTCCATGCTTTAATTTAGGCAAGAACGGCTCTGGTATTTTCTTTTTAATCACTTCCCGTTCCAAAGTTCAGAAGTGATACAGCATATAGTTTGTAATCAGGTTTCCTGTAATCTCTGAAATTAAATTCAGGACTGAAGTAATTTATTAATTCTGATGAATATTAATTCCTGTGTGAAGTGTAACCCTGTTTATCCAAACAGAACACAGGACCTGCCATCTAGACTCGTCACTGGGCTTTCAGCTAACAGAGACCTTTTCAAAGCAAATGATGCATAGTACTTAGGAGACACAATCCAATTTTGGGTAATGTGAGTTCTAAGATAAAAGTATCAGCTAAATGAAAGTATGAAGTATTCCGCTTACTAATTAGCATTTTCAAAATTTCAAAGGTTAGAACTTATTTCATGAAGTTATGAGAAACCCTCCAAGCATCATTTAAGGAACCAAGTTTCAGCACTTTTTCCTGTCTGTGTAGCTTAGATATCTTGCAGACTGACAGCAGAAGCTGAACCCTACGGGCTACTCAGTGAAGCTGCTGAAGTGAAAACTGTGGCTGCACTCCAAACCAGGCCAGCAGGCAATAGTAGTGAACCTCTGAAATAAATCTCAGCGAAGTTTAGAGCACTGTTGGGTTGTTTATAATTGCAAACAGAAACTGTATCAACTGTAGCAAGTGTTCAATAATTTTATATTTGAATGTCTTGTTTTAAATAGTATTTACAGAACAGATCAATGCTGGGCAAACTTACGGAAGGAAATTGACTTGATGTAGATCAACAAAGAGTGCAGCACAGAAGGGATAAACCAAGGAAACACACTAGAAAAAGGGAAGGTTCACACAACTACACATGACAAGTTTGTCATACTTCTGAAGAGCACATTCATTGTAATTCCTTGTGCATCTTATTACACTGCATAACCAGCAATCCCAGAGGGCTTTATTTTACATTCCCCATTTTATTATGTTCTAATCCAATTTGATACAGTAATATAAAAGAATGTATTGAATCCTCCTTTGCTGAGCAAAATGGCCTACTTCAAGAGAGCACTGCGGATATGCCTGAAATGTCAGCTTTACTGCAAACAATGCCATTCAATTGTCCCATTATGCCATATGTTTTCTTCTGTTTTCTAATAAGACTGAAGGATTTTTTTTATCCAAAACCAAGAGTTTTGACTCTTTGGACTATAACATCTGCTACCATCCCAGAGTTTGAAATTATTTCATAACACAGACGAGTGTCAGCATAAAAACTTTCTACACACTCAAAAGCAATCTGCCTCCAAACACAAATCTCTAATATAAAAATGGTTGTTCTTCTAATCCCAGGTCATCTGAGCATAAAATCTCTTTCCTGTAACACTGACACTTTTTCCAACCAGAAAACAGCAGCAGTGGGCTATTTAATGGAAGAAATAATTAAGTGGATCAACCTTAGATGAACATGAAATGAACTAGATAAGCTTTTTGTTGTATCTACCAGACAGATTACACTGGTTTCTGGCTCATCAAGGAAAAAGATACATGTCATTTTTAGGCTGGGTTCCAGTAAATGGCATGTTTTGTTTAGTAGCATCTAAAACATGTTCAGGGTTTGGGGTGTTGGTTTGGGGTTTTTTTGTTTGTTTCTGTAATGTTCATAGATTGATGGCATTTTTTGAAGAGGAAAAGAGTTGTTAATATTTCCTTGGCTGCCGTCTCTAAACTCAGATGTGATCGGGCAAAAATACATGGTTTGTCACAAAATAAAATGTACTATGAAAGACAGGTTGTTGTCAGATGGTCCTTTTCAGGTAAAGGAGAACTTTCTCTTTAAGAAGATGCTAGGTATCCACTTGCATAACTTGTTGTGCACCCAGAAAGGAAAATACTATCTCAAGAATTCCTAGTTAAACACCAGCAGGCAGCTGTAGGGAGAAGGATTTCTGGAAACTGGAAATATAGTTCTGGTTCATATTGGCTGTTTGAATTCTCAAAATGCTTGGCATTTGTCACTTGCTAAGCAGGTGGTCTTTCTAGATGGGTGTTTAAAAGTGGCCTCCACTTAGAGCAAGGTGATAATCAAAGTAAAGAACAATGTACATTTCTATTCTTACCTGGGCCAGCATTTTCAAAAATGGCTACTCATTTTAGGAGGCAAATTTGTTGCTTTGGTCTTACAGTATATACAGCTTTTGAAACTTATGCTATCTTTTCACATATAGTTATACTTGGGATCTAGGCATGGTACAATGAAAACTGTTCTTTTTCTGAATGTCTAAAATTATATATACACTTTTTTAAAAAAATCTCAATTTCATAACACCCCATTGACACCATTTTCTCATCTCACTCTAAGGTTGTACAGCCCGAACTAACCTGGTTTTGTAACTCTTTCAATTACATTCTAAAGGGATATTTACAACAGGATTTGCAGTGATTATGCACCTAATAGTCTATAAATTGTAACTACCATATTGACTCCTACCATTTATCCTTATTGTGTGATTCTTTTGAGGCCCTTTGCTGTATCCACCTCCTATAAAGGTGTGAAGTAAATTGAAACTGATAAAGGTAAAATCTGTTGCTCAGATTCAAACCATGGTACTCTTTATTTGCCAACAATTGGAAAGGACAACAGAAAGAAAGGATTCAAAAGGTTACTTTGTTTTGAAGTACTTCTGGTTTTGTGTTTAGGTAAACATTGAAGAGTGCAGCATCCAGCCCCCAAAATTAAGAGATAATATATGATTATATGATAATATATTCATATAGTCATTCAATACGATAATGTATTTCACTTACAAAAGGAGAGTGAAAATATAGAAGGAAAATACTTCTTAGAGAAGGAGAGATTACAGAAAGACAATGCTGGGTAATACACATAGAATTTGAGAAGTAACATGTCACAGACTTTGGAGAATGTGTATGATATGCTGAATATCCAGACGATAGTTATGGATAGTTTGAAAATATAAAGATGCATAAGCTCTAAATCAAGTTGTTTACTCTGACATCCAGAAAGAATGAGCATCTGCTTGAAGTTGCAAAGCCAAGAGATTGATTGTGTCTGTTTTAAGTATCTTCAGGCTCTTTTAGGGTATGTGTAGTGGTCAGGAATACTATAGTGTGTCAGATCATGCTGAATTCCTTTCACACAGAACAATGAAGAAAACCATATTTGATTTTTTTTTTGTTACGAATTTAAGTTGCATGTTGGTATACAAGCTAGTGTTTTGACAAAGAGAGAATTAGAAAGTAGGATGGCTCTAAGTATTTTAAATTCTGCATTCCAGAACTGTTAATTGTTCACTGCTCTTTTTATTGAGTTTACCCAAAACAGAAAGATTTGAAAATTTGTATTTTTAGGCATTTATGTTGTATAACTGAGATGCAGCTGGAATCATAACATTACCAGAAGGAAGTTTCAAGTTCCTTCTTTCAGATATGTTAATGCCAACCACAGTATGTGTGAAAGAGAGACAAAAAGAGATTACATTATTTCAGTGAGTTGTTTATGGAAAGCATAATAAAAGTCTAAAATTCTGAAACCTGACCAAACCTACCAGATTTTTTGAGTTCAAAACCATAAAAAAAAAAAATAATTCTCAAAGGTTGCACTGCTCAGGAGCATTCCTGCTAAGAGGCTGTGAGCTGTTTAATGTGTGCCAAATGCACATGCATAGGTGCAGGTCACAAACCTTAGGGCTTATACCTTCAGAACTTCCTTCTTTGAAAGAAGTAGGTAAATACTGTCCTTAATACATGGGCAGTGGAACAGACACTACTAAATAGCAGAAATGAGACTGGGCCCAGAATCTGTAATTCCTGGCACCAGTTTTAATCAACTCTGTGTAGCACAGCTTATGTTCTTTGACAGATACTGTAGCTGGCAGTAAGTCAACAAAGTCCACCTACTCTGATTTTAAAAAATGTTTCGCTTGTCAAGATGTTTTAGCTAGTATTTCTAAAATTCCTCTTCTGGCAAGTTGCTGGGTGTGGAAGAGCAGTGGCATTAAGCAAGATCTCAGGAAAGCATTTGAAGTGTTTACAATGGTTATCAAAAATTCTTGAGTCAACAGTTTGAGAAGGAACAGAATCAAACCAAATCTGTCTCCTTATGAAATCAAATCCAAGCCATCCATGTTATGTGCCGTATCTACTTTTTAGGACTATAGCAGTAAATGGGAAACACTAGTTGATTTATTTTTTTTTTTTTTTGCAATACAGAAATCAGATCCAGTATCAATCTGGTGTTCCATTGTGTGAAACAACTAGCCTTTGGCATCAGAGAGGCACTCAGTTGTTGATGTGGACAAGTACCTGTTTAATTGATTTGCAAATACAAGTCTCTCTGGAAGAGATAGAATTGCAAAGCTATGAGTCTTGCCCACATTAAAGCATGCCAAAAGCTTAAGGAGCAACAATTATTTCATGGCTAGCCAAAGTAAGGCAGTAAACACAAGAGATAAGATTCACCTCACTTAAATTTTAGAATTATTAAAAGAGCCCCAAAACCAAAAACCACAATCAAACCCAGAAGTACCCAAAACGGTACAAGAAGCATAATTGACTTCAGGGAGTAGATCAGTGGACTTTCATCTTCTCCTAAGTCACAAAGGTCACTCTTTGTTTCATGATTTTTCCTGAATCTTCTTACCTAATCAAATGTCCACTTACAATGAATCATTTCACAGCCAGAAGGTGATAAAAATTTATAGATTTTTAATCCTTCAGATTTCTAAGGATCACCACAGTAAAGATGAAAAAGCAATTCATTAGCTTTCAGCATCAGTACAACAGGTACAGTGGTCATCATACAGCTGCTGGTTTTCCTATGGTTTTTACATTATTTAATAACCACATATTTAAATGAGTTAATTTCAAAACTGGGATTTTCCTTTTGTCTTTCTGTGTTTTCTTTTTTAATCTAATGATTTTGCTAATTACTTTGTAAGAGAAGATTTGTCAGAAATGACATGCATTTCAATGATGAGGAGAGCACTCAGCCTGGCTAACCAAAGGGCAGATAAAATAATGTGCAATTTATATAGGGTAAAGATAAAATATTGACGTGTTTTCAGAAAATTTAAAGACAGCAGATGCCTGCTTATGTTTGGAGCAACTGTGAAAATGATATTCAATATAATTGGGAAGGGTCTGAAGTAAAAAGGAGTCAAATGCCTTGAAGAGATATGGTATGGGAGGCAGCTAGGCTGTTCCCAGTCAGTGATACAAGCACTCCAAGCTTGGCTCTGAAACCAATGGAGGCTATTCAGTGCAAGTGATTACCCAACAGCCTTGTAGCTCCATAGGCATGCATGGTCAGAACCAGGATGAATCTTGTAATATCACTGAAGCCTCAGCTAACATTTATTGGGGGTTTTGGGACTGGTTTAAGAAAATGCTAATTCAGAGAACTGTGTATATGCATACGTACCACTGGAAGTTTGCAGAACCCGGGAGTATGGCCATCAGAATTTACAAGTGAGCTTTTTCAGTCTGGATATTACTCTACAAAAAGCATACAAATAAACAAACCAACAAAAGATGCAAAGTCAAAACCAAAGCAGACAAAAAACCGAACATTTAGCAGAAATGGGACCATTTCAGTTAAAGAATTTTAAAGTTTTGTTGTTTTTTTTAAGTCAGGATTTTGATAAATTTCAGAATAAGGTGTTCTGAGGTCTCATTTGAGATTTTCTTCTACTGCAATATTTTAAAACATTTTGAAGGTTGAAATAAGAGCAAAATGTCCTGTTTTCTATCACAGCAAAATGTTTCAAGTCAAGTGAGGCATATTGTGCTTCTAAATGGACATAGCTCAAAATTCCTTATGAAATTAAAAGTCTGGTTTCTACACTGATTCTTCCCCTGCCCATCATATCCTTGAGTTCTCTCTTTTGTCTTTGTATCATACTTGTTTTTCTGGGGCAACAGCCCCAGAACAGCAATAGTATGCAAAGGATATTTTCATCTATACATTAGCCTCATGCTAAAATTGGTTAGATCCAATCCTAAATTCATATTTTTCTATATGTAGAATCTGTAACTATCCCTGTTCTACACATTCTTCTTCTCCTTTCTTCTCACTCTCCTCTGCTAATTCTTTTTCTCAAGAAACCTCTCTCTAACCAAGGCTCTCAGGGGTAGCCTTCAGTGAAATAGCTCACAATAACATACACGCTGCACATAAAACGAAGCCAAAATGTGATCCTGGTCAGCCAAGCCTGTCCCTCAGTTATACCATCCAAAATTGTTTAGTGGGAGCTGCAAACACACAAAAAAAATTGCTCTAGCATTTTACAATTCGTAGGCAGCAATTCTTCCAGCTGAGCAAAGAGCACTCGCACAGCGTTAAGGGTAAAATAGCTGTATTAAGGTAATCTTGGCTATAACCATTCTGCACATAATTCAGGATTCCACTATGCCACAGCCTTTTTTCTACAGAGTTATATAACTTTCAATTTAAACATGTATTTAGCCAGGCAGGGAAAAAAATCACTTCAAACATGCATTTAATTATTGAACAGTTTGAGGAATGCTTACTTTGTCTTTTTTTTTTTTCCTATCAGAGGTCATAGAAAGCATTTTGAGAGCTTGTGCATTCATCCAAATTTCTGAAAAATCCTACTCTTTAAATTTAATTTTAATATTTGAAGCCAAACTTGAAAGCATTCTTCCTTCTGAACATACTGTGCTTATGTGAAAAGCCTTAAGCCATTTTTAGTCTTTAATCCCCACAAGATATCACAGCCATCAGGCTTCTTTCTCCACCAAACAGTATTTCAGAGTTTTACAGTTTTCCTCTGTGTACAGTCTGTTTACGCAGTTCTCATGTTATTTTCCATAGTCTTATATTTAAGCAGTAAGTGGGCTTTTTTGTTATTGTGTATTGTTTACTTAGGGATTAACTGTAACTGTGCTCCAAATTCTTACCAATACACAGTGGATATTTCTTCAGGGGATAGCCTACCTACCTGGGAAGCACCATATTTGACATGCTGGCATCCCAACACAGCCCAAAATATGTGATTGCTGGGGTACAGTCTTGACTTCACCTTTTCTAGTACACTTGTGTCCCAGGTAAATAAGTAGAAGAGGAAATGCCACTATAAACAGGCTCTTCTTCTCATTAAAGATTTGTCTGTCCCCATTCAAACTCTTGTTAGAGGATGTAACCTGTCTTATATTTAACCATTCAGGATTACAGGATCTTTCCAGAGTCCTGTTGGAGAGGACAAAACATTGTCTGTACAGAAGGAAAGAATTACTGGATCATAACTGTAGTGATTCAGAAGCATGGGTTTTGTCCTTACAGGCTAAATTCTAGTGCTTGTTGAAATTAAGACTAGGTTATACCATTTGCTAAATAATCACTCTTCAGACCTCCCCACTGCCTTTGTTGTGGGGAAACATTAGAAGTTGCAGCTGAAGTTTGGGCTGACTGGTTCCCACAATATGGCCTGTATATGTATCTATAGCTTTTCTAGCGTTTCTCCTAGTCTAGGAGACTTTTAGCAGCAAATTATATAGCTTGAAAGAAATAAAAGATTAAACAACTGAATGGACATAAATGAGAGTTGAAACTTTAAAAGACACACGCTACATTTTGCTAAGATATGATCAACAACTACACTTCCAGATACTGTAGAAGCCCTAATTGTCCCTGGGAGGCCTCAGAGATGTACATGACAGCTTTTATTTCTTCACTCCCCAGCCTTTCAGAGCATTAGGGCCACTTTTGACACTCTGTAGAGAACCTTGCTCAGATTATTGAAGGAAGATACATAGCTATGCTCTTCATTCTTTCGCTTTGTGAAAAAAATAGTTCACTTGGCAAACTGTCTGAGGGAAGAGGGACAGAAAGGCATCACTCTTCCATGGTGAGCTATTTTTCTGAGAGCAGAGCCAAAGAAACAAGGGCAAAACTGACTAAAAGCTTTTTCATCAAGATTTCTTAGTCCCAAGTTTACTACCTTTTTACAGCAGAGATCTTAATTTTAACTTACTATTTAACTGATTTTTTCCTCATTTCTCTAATCATTCAAGAAGAGGTATCTGTATCAGAAGCAATATATAAAGTATGTTTCCTGGAAGAATCCATCAGGCCGCTACTACATCCCTTTGTGCTTGCCTGGGTAGGATTAAATGACAAACACATGCAAACCTTTAAATTCTACACCAGTCCTCACAAACATGGACAGACAATTTTGCAGTGCACACTCAAATTCTAGAATTATGGGTATGATGACTTCCATAGTTAGTCTCACTAAAGTCACTGGAAGTATTCACAAAGTAAATGAAGCATACAGTTGTTTGCAGTTTTTGAGCTATCCTATGGCTCCCTAGCAGTGAATTAGAATGAGTATTTCACACCATGTACTTTGGTGAAGTGACAGGCTTAAACGACAATAGTCCTTTAGCAACGTCTGTGGTATCGTGACATTTGAGATATGTATAGCTACATGTTTCTGGCACTTCATTGCTTGATTAAACACCTTGCTCTATTTACTCAAGAAAACAGTAGTTACAAGCTACAGCTTACCTTAGTGAATGCTTAATCATTCACTACTCCTTTCATCAGACAAACTCAAAATTAAAGCTACATACACCATCTGGAAGAAGATTTCTGACTAGTGATGACATCTTGCTTGTGATGGGCAAGGAAGCAGAAAACAACTGACAGCTGGAGGGTTTCACAGTTGATTATATGAACTATTGGGATAAAATTCCCTACTCAGATTCTTGGGCCAAATCTGGCATCTTAGAAATAAGAGTTTATTGCAACATCAGAAAACAACCTTGCTTGCCAAGTAACCGAGTACTAACAGCCACAGTGCAAGTGGCTGAAATCCACCACTCCTCCTAACATTTGCTGTTCTGTTTCCTGCAGTGAAGTTATTTTAAACGGAGTGGTGAATAGAAGACTTGCAATATCATCCAATGTGTATTTTCTAGTCAAATAGAAACTGCTACCCAAACACTATGAAAGTTAACACAGAGGACTAAAAGAACAATTCCCCATACTGTATTTGGTATGTTTTCAGAACTCATAGAAATCTTTATGTATTTTCTTTTTAAAAGCATGCTGGGGTTTTAAAAATACTTTTAAAAGCCAGCTGTGTTTTAATTAACCATCTGATCTACATTATGGTAACTTTTGAACAACCCCAGCAATAAAATAAATATGTATGCAGTAAAGGGAAACAAAAGTGTATACCAAAAAAGATAGGAAGAAAACAGCAGACTTTGGTTTTGAGCCCCCTAGAGAGTTATTTATGATCATCAGGAAGAAAGGAATCACTTTAAAAAATGAAAACCTTTCAATGTCTCTACTCCACTGAGCACAGAATCTTACAGTAAATGCTAATTGAACAATAAACTTCACTCTACTGGGACTGCAACATTTTATGCAGGTAGAAATTAATAGTACTCAGGATGAGATCTTGACTCTACTGTAAAGTCAGGAAAAGAATTCCCACCAAAGCTCAGACTTCATGCATATCCTCTTGCTATAGTTTGAAAATACTCTTGTAAACAGTACAAATAACTTGATATATACAACCAAAAATTCACTACGACAACAGAACAAGCAAATGACCAACCTTTTATTCCTGTCTGCAAAATAAATACATGGCAATGACCCTCTCAACAAAGATATTAATCTTCTCCTCACTGAAAATTTGATGGCTAAAATATGAGTGAGTTATCAAATTTGGTCCTGGAGAAAGCAGATAAAAATCTCTCAGAAGTTGCCTGAGTTCTACATCTATATCTTCAACTTTTGACTTGGGCAGCAGTCATAGTAGAAAGAAACCAGAATAGGTTATTTTACCTCAAGGTTTCTGCTTGAGTCCCCCTAACCCATTTCTCTCAGTAGCTCAGCAGCATTTCTCGTTTGCCAGCTCCTTTTCCAAATCCTTCACTTAATATAATATATAGAGTGACAGCGTTGTTGGGAAAGCTATGAGAAAAAACTTAATTCAGTGCAAAGCTTTTATTATAAAACAATGTATAAAAAGCTTTTAATCCTACCTGTAACTGTAATACTTTGGTCATAAAAATACGGGTATTTTCAAAACCACACCAGTAGATATAGCACTAGATTTTCACTCTCTTCACCTCCATCCAGTCACTCTCTTGTTCATCTCAAATCAGGAAAACTTCCAGAGCTAAAGCGGCACAGTTCTTTCCAGACAGTCTTATTCCAGAAGTCAGGATGGTCAGAGATAACTACGCTAAATTCTTTCAGAATTCTGTTTCCTTCAAAAAAATTGAAGCCAGGCACTTTTAAGGGTCAAACAGTACCAAAATCATTGGTCATTCTCAAAGTAACAAAGAGTTCTAAAGTGAACTCACCACTTAGATCAACTCACAGCTTTGATTTCCTTTCAACTATCAAATTATTTAAATTACAAGCAACTAAACCAAAATTTGGAGAAGGCATCTAAGTGACTGCACGATAGTGTTTACTAAATCACTCACAGACTTTTTAAAAATGTAATTGATAACACTAGTTATCCTGAACAGAAACATAACCAAGTTATAGTCTGGGCAGCTCACTCGACTATACCTCACACAAATGCATGTGATGCCATTGTAAAGGCAGTAAAACAATCCACAGAAAAAAATCATTTTCCTCTCTAAGGTACCTTTCACATGTAGCATGTGTAAAGTAAAACAAGTTAGAAGACAAGTATTCTAAGAGGAAGAAGTACTGTTGACTCACTTTTATGGACTTAAAGCACTAAAGCACTTCTATATTTAGTGCTCCCTTTATCTCACATCTTACACTCCCCCCTGTGCATTCTTTAAGAGAGAAAACATGCTCACCAAGTAGTCCTGAAATTGCCTGCAGTACACGTCTAAATATAATAGGGAGGCACAAGCATATTTGATAGAGAACAAGTATTACAGAAAAAGAACTGTTATCACACTCTGCACAATCACATCTTCCCCTGCTCACGCTGTAGGCACCTGGATGGTACACTTGATTTCAGAGTCTGCATTTTCTAAAATGGATTTGTTTTCTTCCTTCCCCTTCCTTCAGCATCCTCACAGTCTTCAGTTTCACTTTATTTGCAAGGTAGGTGAACAAGCCACAGCAACAACATAAATTCTCCTTCACCAAATTCACTTAGCCTGAGTATCCTCATGGCAACAGTCCACAACTGTCCGTGAAGAAAAGAGAGTAGCTGGATTTGCATGAGCTTTTGGGCAGCATCAGCAATTGAGATACTGAGAAACACTGAAATGTTCCTGGCATCACCTAAGAGAAGTGGTAAAAGTAATCCCTCATTGCTAGATCACCACAGATTCCACAGCACTGATTCAGGAAGGTATCCTGAGAGGGTTTGATACCAGCAGACTGTCAGCATGCTCGACAGTCAGCAAATTTTACAGTCTGTCATGAAATTGTCAGTAGCATCTCTGGGAGGAAACAGGGGAGCCTACCTTCTTGCCCATGTCCCATCCCACACCCCAAGAAAAGAGACACCAAACCACCAACTTCTCTCCTGATTCAAATACGAAGTTTTCTTTGTAGCATGGTTTAAGAAATAAAGGATGAAAGCAGTTCTTTTTCACACTTCAGGAATGACGCTGTCTTGTTATCATTAATTCTGTTGTCATTCTCATTCTTCTTTCCTTCCTCTATTATTTAAATTTCTTTTGTATTTGAAAACCAGAGAGTTTCTAAGGCTTAAAATGAGACAATTTAAAAAAATGAGACAGTATTAAAGATTTAGGGGTTTTGTCTATTTTGGCACATTTAATACATGTGTTTTATAGGATTAACCTTAGCATCCATGATCATATTCTTACATTTTTCTTGCCATTAAAATGGAATTGCTGTGCAAGGACAATCAAAGCAGTACAACTGCGCACTTTTTCACCCAATCTATTAGCAGAATATTGCTAGCAGTGAAGCAGTCTCTTTACCTTGATTGCTTTGCTTTGAAATTTGCAGGGATTTTCATTCCATATGACCCATTTAAATAAATTAAAAAGAAGTAAATGAAACTAATGTGGAAATTGCTTTTCTGTTGTTAAAAGTAGGTAATATTATAGAGAAGTGTTGCTAGTAAAATACATGTTCTGAAATTTAGTTGTGCTTTCAGCCTAACAGAAGTTACATGGAATGCTCTTGGACATGTTTTTGAGCCATAATGATCCCTTTTAACCATTTTTCTTATATTGGTAATTTCTGGGCATGGTGCATTTGAGTCTGATAAGGCACCAGTGTTACTGTTTATACAGATTACATCACAAGCCAACTTTTTGCATTTAGTTACGCCACTAAATAGTAACCAAGTCCATTTCAAAGGTAACAGGATTTCCACATCAGGGAGTGCTAGAAAAAAAGCTACTTTTAACCAACAAAACTCCATGAAGTATTTGCAGTGGTTTCTGACCTGAGGGAGTGCATGACACAACACGACAGAATTGTCTATAGAGTGCTGAATGGGCACTGAACTTAAAATGAGTTGCACGTAGAAAATGTTACTTTTGAAAAGTCTGCCTTAGCTATATTAACAGAGGTAATAATTCTTTTATTACTTTTTAGTGGGATGAGAAGCCAAAAAGGATCAGAAAGAGAGGAAGAGCACACTAAGGATTTCATTGAACTTGGATTTGAAATCCAGATATCAGATGAATTTTTAAAGGATTATGCAGAGTTTGAATTAATGGCAATACACTGTTCACTGATAGTTATTTTCATGTCTGTGAAAGGAGCCCATTATGTTCAACTGGTCAAAGTCTATGGGCAAAATGCTTTTTTGCTGCCTGTTTATAATGAACAAAGCACATGTGCTTCTCCAGCTTCTGCATTCATTACACTGGAGCCCTGAGCAGAATGAAACCCTCCTGGCCTTCCCAGGGCATGTACCCAGATACATGTATAGCAGACCACTGTATCCTCTCTACTGAAATTAGACTGGAGATGGAATTACACAGCAGATGAGAAAATACAACAGGAGATGTCTGTTTTAAAATAAGTAAAAAAGAAAAAAATAAAGATATCTCAAAGAAAAATTCTGGAAGGGCAAGAAAGACATGGTACTGCAGCTCAGAGATTGACAGTAGCTTTCTGGTTTTCAAGCACATTATATTATTTAGACTGTTCTCTTTCTCATAGCAGCTTCTGCAAAAACAAAATCATAGAGCAAACTTTTACTTAGACTAAAAGTAGATTCAAATTTATGAAAATGGCCTTTCTTTGTTATGCATTTTTCGTACAACCTGTGCTAAGCCTGAGTAGCAAGGAAGTCAGTACAGAACAGCTAATGTAAGTATCGTGAATATGTCCACAAAAAACTATAGATGCTTACATGGACTGAAAAGAAAATGTTTGTCTGTTTGGTTTTCCCTGATACTGTGATTCCATCTTTTTTCAGCACTACTCAGATACTTAGTTTCTCTCCATTTCAGAGTGATGTGCTCAGAATGCATGCTATAAAAGATGGCTGCTTTACACTACACAAAATGCCTGCGTTGATAATGACATTCAGTGCTAAGAAAGGGTGAGGAACTGTTCACATGGAGCAAAGCTTTAATATCATCTCATTTCAGCAGCATGTCTGTATTAACATTTTTAATATAGAATGGCCAGTCTGCGAGCTGGTGTCGGTAATGAAGACTGTGTCAGCAGGGCACAAGGGCCAGGCAGGGCAAGACTGTGGGGAGCTGGAGATCAGCATCCTACCATGTCACTGGGGCAAGGTCCAGCAGCCCTGGACAGGGCTGAAATGGGGACCTTTTGGGGAAATGGTGCCATTGGTAGGGTGAACCTGTGGGGTGGTCAGGGCCAATAAGGCCAGTAAGGCCTGTTAAGGCCTTCAGGGCCCTGACATGCTGATTGCTTTCAGTTTTGGTACGTGAACAGATAATTGAGTGGTGTTAGAAGATGGAGTATCTTTTGATATTTTACTGGAGGTGGAAGTGCAGGTGCAGCCATTATAACTCAAGGTAGAGTGAAAGGCCAGTCTATTAATTTCCGTGCAGATTTAGTTTAAATTGACATTTTAATTTTAACACACTAGGAAGAAAACACTAACAGGCAAGATATTTTGGATTAAAATATTTTGATCAGTTAACTTATTTTTAAAACCAGTTTTCTCCCTTGCAATTTTCCTTGAATGTATTTGAGATTTTCATTCTTAGTGGGATATTGAGATAACTAAACATTGCTTTAAACTTATATCAGAATAGAAGCAAGAGGTAACTGTCAATTCATGGTAGAAATAATTTTATGCATTAGAATGGATTTGCTGCTTCATTTTCTTCAACCTTACATTTGCCTAGAAGTAGTGAATACTTAACATGTAATTTAGCCTTTCTTGTTACAATGAGCTGTCATTTAACCTTGAAACCATGAGGGTTTATTTTCTCATTGCTTTCCATCTGCATGATATTTGTTCATCAAGAGTTTACTTTAACGTGAGCAAGGTTGGCCCACCCACATTAGCCTGTATGGTAAGTTATTGTGCACTACAGTGCCATTAACCTCCATTTTCCTTGGGTTTTTTCAACCTCAGTATTTCACCAAAAATTGAGGTCTAATCCAAATCAGTTACAGCCTGCTGATAAATTACTGGGTAAAAGACCAGTAACGAGTCGTGTTCCTCGGGGATCAGTGTTGGGACTGGTCTTGTTCAACATCTTTGTCAGTGACATGGACAGTGGCATTGAGTGCACCCTCAGTAAGTTTGCTGATGACACCAAGCTGTGTGATTCAATTGATACACTGGAGGGAAGGAATGCCATCCAGAGGGACCTTGACATGCTTGTGAGGTGGGCTGATGCCAACCTTATGAAGTTTAACCATGACAAGTGCAAGGTCCTACACCTGGGTTGAAGCAATCCCAGGCACAGCTACAGGTCGGGCAGAGAAGAGATTCAGACCAGCCCTGCGGAGAAGGACTTGGGGGTGTTGGTCAATGAGAAAATGAACATGAGCATATATAGCATGAGCATATATTAGTCAGTGCATTCTATAATACTAAAGTGGAATTAAAGAACTGTAATATGCCTATCCCCCTCAGATTTATTGTCATGGGACCTGTTGAGATACATCCACGGGTCCCAAGGGAACTGGAAGATGATGTTGCCAAGTCACTATGAGATCTTCAGTTTTTATGTTAGTTCATTATTTGTGTTTTGTTGTGGTTTTGTTTTTTTTTGTTGGTCTTTTTTTATTTTTAAATAATTCAAATTTGTCTAAATAGGAAGTACCTTTGTATTTTTTCTGTAAACAACAAGAATAGAATGAACCAGGCACACTGAACTACCTTACTTTGAAAGTAACTTTACTCATGTTTGTGACCTTGTATTTGCTTCCATATCTTCAATGAGTCCTTTGACACAGAGATTATACAGGAACTGTCCATCTTCTCTGTGCACTAACGTGTGGCATAACTCAACTGCAGTCAGAAAAACTTCACTTCTAGCTGACTGAGACCAGAGGTTCAAATTATGAGACATCAGACTGACAACTTGGCCAGGCCAGAGGAAGAAAGACCTTTAAAATTTATATGCTAAACAGTATTGCTTTAAAGAATGCAGAAGATAGTGCAGCATGTTAGAGCTGCATTTCCATAATGCAAGAACATCTATGTTATATTCCTCATGAGCCTTTACTCAATTTAGCATTCAGCTCTTCCTGTAACTGCGTCTATGCATTGATCGTCACAATTAAATCAGGTGAACAACATTAAGCTTTGACTTTCACTTAGTAGTTATAAGCCCTTGCATTATGTTTGCAATTAGAGCTCCAAGGTACAGAAGCAAAAATAAGATTCTTTTTAATTAGTTAATTGTTTGATGGTCTCTAGCAAACTGTAGTACTTCACGTCACACGCAAACAAAATTTCATTTATCTTCACACACCTGGTCTGCATTATTCAGGACCAACACATCAAAAATCAAATGTTAACTAGGATTTTAAGGATGATTTTGTAGTAACAACTCTTCTTCATCTTATTTTCATTATTCATTAGAGGGTTTAGACTCCCTGAGCAGCTAAAACATGCATTGTTAGCACTCAGGCTTATACAATATGAGAAAGAGAAAAAACATCCACCCACAAATATACTCAACACACAACCAGGCAACCTCATTTGCCTAGTCTATTGATTTAAAATATCTGTCAAAACCAGAGAGAAACAGGAAACAAGGATGGTGGCTTTTTATGCTCTAATTCCAGTTACTGTTTGAGAAGCAAAAAGGGCTGCGGGTAGGTAGAGGTAAAAAGAAAAAGGAAGAGGTAAAAGAAAAAGGACTCTAAAGCAGAGTGCTAAAGAGGACCATGAGAAACTGATAGGTGACAAGCTAAAAGACCTTCAAGACAAAAACTGTAAAGAGTACAAATTTAATAAGAAAAGAAAACTGGCAGTGCCCTGTGGTCATATTAAGAAGCTAAGATTCATTTTTAGCAGTCTAAAGAGAGGAGAAGTGGAGATCATGTGTGTCTACAAAGTTAAACATCCATTTGAAACCTGCTCCCCATTTGAATTTATGCAGCACAATTAATGTGATATGTATTTTACACACTTCATTCTTATTTAGTCATTATTTACCTGTATGTGAATTTTCAAGGGTAGCAGGATAGGAAGCCTGCTTCAAAGAAAAAAGCTTCAGGAATTTTGGTCATATTATTATTAATCATTCATACTCATACTTTTCTCCCTTCTAAAGTAGTTCCAGGCAACTCCATATGTAAACAATTAACTGAAAAGTGTTAATTTGGAGATGCAAGGAAAAAAAGGAAATAGGAAAAAATACCCATCCATTAGACACAACAGCTTTATAGAAGAAAAGAGGTAGCATGGACTTCACATTGGACCCAAGAGAGAGTTGTAGGAGCAAAGGCAGAAAGGTCTGCTCACAGAACTGCATTTCTAGGATTATGCTGAAATCTAAAGGATCTGCAAATATTTGTCATGATGAAGTGTCAATATGAAATCACAAACATATAAGGGGAAGGACTTCCTGTAATGCCCAGGTTACTGTCATTTTCTATCATATGAGATACCTAAAAAAATGAGAGATACACACCTAAGAACCAAATGAGACGAGGGAGATGCCACAAGTGTGTTAAGAAAGATGGGGTGGGGGAGGAGCGTGAAGATTGGGGAGCAAGCAGTTGAACAAATTTTTCAATGTTTGTCATTCTAAGGAATAACATTAAAAAAAAAGGTTTTAATTTTGAGGTGACTTTTTTCAGACTCAAAGCAGTGGGGAAAGCACACGTTCTTAGTATTACTATATGACATGCTCCTCTCCTCCCTCCCTTCGCCCTCTCAGCACAAAACTTTTCCATATTCCCAGCCTGAAAAAATAAGAAAGTGGGTTTCCCATCCTCATTACTCAACAGTAAAGAAAAACAGGAAAAGGGAAGAAAAATTAAAAGTTATGTATATTCAGTTAAGCAAAAACATACTTGAACATACTCTTCCCATGCTTTGAAATGCTTAGGAGCAAAGCAACTCAAATCTGGAAACTAGAGGCACATCAGCTCAGGTTCAGAACTGTGCTCATATGTGCTGCCTTTCAACACATTTGCATTTCTCTTGCACTGTTTATTCTTGTTCCAGCCCTTTGGAAGGGGATTATCCAAGGTAGTTACTTGCAGTAACAGGGATTTAGACTCAGTGACCCAGAAGGTCCTTTAGTCTGAAATTCCTCTGAGCAGTCTAATTCCCGCCCCAGCCATACTCCATAAGCTGCAGTTTTCCAAGTAATAGCACGATCGACCTTTTCATTACATACAACAACATCTTTTATTGAAAGCAGAAATATTTGTCTGTATCCTAGCACTAAGCTGTACCACGGTGATGAGGCAAAATAGCATTCTGTTTGCACACTAGAGAAAAGACGTAACACTGGCATCGGAAGAAAGAGTTTTATCTATAAAATCTTTTATTTTATGCTATTAGGCCTGGCTTTAAGTTACATTTTAACCATAAACATGGGAGAAGCTGTCCCAGATGGTGAATGTAAAACGTGCTGTAATTTTTAATGAAGCAAATAAGTCACTAATAACCATAATGCCAACACTGCTGTGGTTTTGGTAGATGTTAATAAAGCAAAATTAAAAAAGAGCATGCAGCATTCAAATAAGTGCCTAAGAAGCCTAATATAATTTGCTAATTCAGCTATTCACACTTTGATTGCACAGCCCCTGGTCATCTGCTCAAGTACAGCTGCTTCACGTAAAAACAAATAAAAAAAAGAAAGTTTTATTGTCCACCAGATGTCCCAGCTTGTAATACTTGCTGCTAGATTTCAGGTCACCCAAGGTTCAGGCACATTCAGAAATCAGTTGTTCTTGGATGGCCAACCTTGTGACAGTGGTCAAGGCATTTGGGCCCTGGGTTTCATCCCACTGGCAGCTGGGGGAGCTCTGCTGTAGTGAAAGTGATGTGCTTTTGTGTTATAAATATCACAGGCACCCCAAACAGATAATTACTACTAGAGCTTATTGGAAGAGCTGGAAAGAGATAGACTGGAAGAATTCAGGCTGCATTCACACTGCCTCATACAGCCACATAAAACCCTCTAACAGGGCCCTACCAGGTTTGTTTTCTTTCCTGAAAATTAATATATTATTATTAAAGGTATCAAAGCACAAGGCACAATGGCCACTGTTGTTCAGCACCAGCGCTCTCCCTGCTCTTGATAGGAAGCTAGACCATATATGTAGTGCAGCCAGTGCTTCTCCCCATATCACGTGTAAAAATCAATGGAGCAGAATTATCAGCTGGAGCTAAAACATCTTGCATTAAGGGTGCCTCCTGATGTGCTGCACATAGCAGGTTTGAAATCAGCAGGCAATGTTTTGTTTATGGATTTTACAGTCCTGACAACTAAGGAAAGGTTGGACTGGAGGGAAGGAGAGCTTGTTTTTGCAAACACCTCCTCCTCCAGAGGAGTAAAAGGGCAGCAGTGCATGGAAGGATTCTGAGCAGAGCCAGGGACCCCTGCCAGAGGCACGTTGAAGGCACAGCTGTAGCACACAGACCCTAGCACCAGACTCCTATTAGGATGAAATTAGAAAGGTGATGATTTTATATAAGGGTGCACCACACCCAAAATACTATGTCTTTATTTCACAACGTACAAAGCAACCTGAAACTTCCCAAATGGCTCAAGATGTTTCAGAGAACTTTCTCTTGAGTGGGACCTGAGCAGCCTGTCTGAGCAACACAAGCATCTGTTTCTCACCTTCTCCAATGATTTACAAGGAGCAATGTCTTGACAGGAATATTTTGCCAGGAATAATGTGCTGATATACATAATTTACACAGTGCTGCAGAAGACAGGAAAAGTTACACATTTGTCAGGCGTCTACCTCTTAGTGTATAGTTCTTCTTCGTGCACTGAATTTTTGCAACTGTGTGCAGCCAGCACTACTGCTGATACTCTAAGCTTGCAATACAGTAATTAGACTAGTGACTTGATCAAAACCTTTTCTTCTTGAGCTTTACTACTATTGACACCAAAATAGATAACAGAAGAAACAGGGAATTAGTCAGATACTGACTTATTTCACTTAAAACCAACAGTTCCTTCTGACTTACAAAGGACTCAATTTTGGAATTGTTGTTAATCTCTGTGGTGAGACTTTACATCTGATCTTGGACAGATTTAAACCACCAGTCCACTTGTTCTCAAAAACCTGCATCTTTCAAATTTGTTCCCAGAGTTTGCCAGCTCCTCCTTACCCATTTTTCCCCTTCCAGCATTTATTTGCTCCTCATCCCTACAGTAGATTGGCCATGATGCCCATGCAAGCCTATCAGAGTCCCCTTCTACTCAACTTCTCATTTTTTTATTAAGTCTCAACTAATAACCATAACCATGTCCTTAACTGCCCTTCAAAACTCTCAGTCCTCCTTACAGTTGTATCTGCTTTCCAGCTGACACTGATAAAGAAATGCCACCACGTCTTTCATTTTACTCTGTTTTGAAAATGTATTCCCACCTACTCCAGTAGTCAACCCATGTTTCTGTCCTCTGCCTCTTGGTGGGAACCTAAATACCCAACAAGAAGGAAATGGAGCAACAGCTGACTCAATTGACTAGGCTCAGCTAAATCCAGGAATACTCTGCTGCCTGTACAGGAGCTACCCAAGGAGCCCTGCATCTGCAGTGCCCTCTGCTATCCTGTACACCAGAAACAGGAGAAAAGTAACATGATTAGAGATAAATCAGGTGCTAGCCTCAGGCTTGCTGTGACTTTGGGTCAGCTACTACATCAAACATAACAGTCCACTTCTGACACATCAAAGGAGCAGAATTGTTATTCAGAAATGTAGTGAGCATACATTCACCTAAAAGAGCGTGGAAGAGACTTGGGTAGAATGAAATGCAGTGCCTTCAAACAGTTAAAGGGATTAGGTCTGAAGAAGTTGGATCAAATTATAATTGCATCAGGAGAAATACACCTGCATGTCCAGGGAGCAAAAGATCTAGTCTAGGACCTGCAAACAGATTATCACTGCAAATGCACATTCCTCTGCTTTCCACACAGTTCACACGGGATGTGGTGTGTGCATGCATGCAGGCTTCTCAGCCACCTGCCCAGCACCCACCCAGCAGCTCCTGGTTAATTACCCATAGCCTGTTCTGTGCCTGAGCTGGGTTTCGCTACAGTTGGAAAGCTGTTTTTTCACTCCCTTTTATCACAAGTTTCCAAAAGCTGGGGCAAGTGCTGGGAGGATTAAGTCAGATTTAAAAGAAAACTGAGGGGGAAAAAAAAGCTGAGGGAACAGAGGACAGTGGGAGGGAACAGAGGGACAAGAAGAGATACCAGTCCTCAGAGGAGCTCGGGTGTGAGAGGAGGGAGCAGGTGCAGGGGGACACATGTGCCTCCCACCCATTTATTCTGCCACCACGTTCTGTGGTGGTCCCAATAGTCTTTTCATCCTGGAGTGACACTGGCAGCATGCAGCCACCACGAAGACAAAAACAAGCCCAATCTGCTCCATGCCAGGATGGCAACGCCAGCACCGGGGCTGCCCTGGAAACCCACCCTGGCAGCAATTACTCTGCCTTTGTTGGCAGGCAGCAACACTGCACCAAGTGCCACTCCTGGCCATTGTACAGGCTTATACAGGCTAATCCTCTTGGAGGTTATCCTAATGAATTGCAGCTACTGGATTAGACGGGAGACAGGCTGCAGCTGAAAGCTAACCAAAATTTCTCCTTGTATCTAAGCATTAGTTTTAGCTTCCAGCTATCAAAAGATTTTTTCATCCTTTTTAATCATCTGCTTTGTTGAAGTCCCATTGATTTGAATGACAGTTTTGTTTGACAAACTATAAAATTCGATTCTATCTTTTTAAGACTCAGTGTCACTTCTAGGTTATTGCTGGCTCTCACAGTTTCATTGTCAGGCAGACAATAACAGGTATTTTTCAAGCTGCAAAGACTAGAGTCCAGGGATTATAAAACAGAAAACAATATGTGACCCAAATCTAATGGCTCAGAAGGCAAATGTAAGGAAACCGTGATTATTTGTCAAGTCTCATTTTTAAGCCAATTTCAGGAGTTTTTGAACGTTAAGGGTTGAACACTCTGTATCATTGCCAATTCCTTAAACCCAAATTTGTCTCCTCTGGTGTTTCAATTATGCAAACTGCACTATATCCACAGACAGACAGTGTTTACACTTTCAATAACAGATCTTAATATCTAAGCAGATATGCAAGCAACTGTTCTCTTACTGTGGATTCTTTGAGCATTTATCATAAAAGATTATTATTTTCTTGGAACAGTGCAATTGGAATTCACCCTTTATGTGCCTCTGTCATACTTTGAATTACCCATTACCTAGGTTGTTACTAAACTGCTACTATTGGTTCTCGTTTCTTTTGCAGTTTCAGTGAAGTGTTAATTCACTTAATTCAATGGGGTTAGTTCTTGCTTGCACCAGGAGAAAATAAGAATTAGGACTTCAATTTTCTATCCCTCTACAGCAGGTGTAGGTCTGAATTTCTCTGAGGTCCACAGAAGTCATAGTCACCCACAGGTACATTCAGAGAAAGGTATCTTGAGTCAGATTTGCAGCTGTCTGACATCTGGTGAAATCAGTAAATCAAAACTGGTAGTTTCAGTTAGGCAACTTCTGAACAACTCACCCATATGAGAAGGAGAATGCAATAGGACAGGAGGAATATGGGAAAACCTTAAGAAGCCAACAGAATGCATGTCATTATTCGTGGAATACATGAATACTGCTTAGGACTTTTTTATTTACTGCCCCCCTTTTGCTCCTAAATGATAATTGTATTGAGTTTTTTTCTCTAGATTTCACAGCTCTCAGTCACCTGTGTAACTATAGTTCATACTTTTTTTCCAACTAACAATAATCCCCTAGCCACATTATTGGTTTAAGACTCTTCAGCCCAAAGACAGAAATAAGGCTTGCCATTCAACTCAGTATGAATATATTAGCATATGTTGTAAACTCTAGGGAATTTTATTCTGGGGATGTTTTGCAATCTGAAGCCAAATTCAGATTTGAATTCTGGGAACACCTTTACTGATTGTGATCTGACCTAAATAGTCCCATATTGGGTGCACTTTGGAGATAAAGGCTGATAATTTTGTCATAAATACATATATGAAAAGGTGGTAATGGATCAAATATCCCAGTCTAAAAAAAAATCCACAAATCCTAAAGAGAAAGCCAATCTAGAAGAAAAACAGAAAAATTACTACAGGAGAGGGCTACTGACAGATAAATTCAAATCAGTTTCAGATTTTCACTTAAAAACTTTGGCACAGGAAATCTCTTTCTGATGATAGCTAAGTACATTTGCCTCTGTACAGCACAATGCATTTGTAATGCAGTACAATGTACAGTAACACAACGTATTGCTTCTCTTCCTTCCCTCGTTTATCACTCTTCCGCATCACTAGCAACATGCATAGTACAGTACAAATGCTTCAAGTAAATCAAGGGCACAGGGTGTATGGAATAGCACAGGAAGAAATAAGTGCCTCCACAGACAGTGGTTTAGAAATGGTGCAGCATAGGTGAAGTTTGCTTTTTCAGCTACTGCAGAGGTCTCTACATATGGACATTACCAGTCAGAGGTCCATTGCCATGTACCATGATACAACGTATACCCAATTATGTGTTACCTCAGTATCTGTATAGCTTCTGTGTTTTAGTATAGATCATACATTCCAGTTAATTTATCCCTAGGATAGATACAATACCCTAGGAAGATACAGATGCACCACCATCTTTTCACAGACAGGAAATGAAACAAATAAAATGGAAGGCGTCCAATGAGGCTATATTTAATAAATAACTACATCCTAATAAATTTTTTACAGGAAAAAAGAACAAAGAAAAAACATACCAGAAATATGCAGAAAGAATTGCATTCACTGAGATACAGACTGTTTAAATGAATTCATGTTTGACTGAAGATCCAGGTTTATTTACCTTGATGTCACTTTTATCACCTTCATAATAATTTGATTTTTATATTTTAATGCCAGCAAGATGTACTACCCTTAAAATTAAAATAATGTCTATTTTCCCCACGAGAATGTTTAATCATCTAAACCTGGAGTGATTCTGAAACCTTCATATTAAGTATGAATCTGTAGCAGAAAAATCAAATGATCCAGTAGGAAAACAAGCTTATGAATGCTACATGTAACTTCAGTTTATCTGTAACTAGTGTGTTCAAAGGTTGGCTAATGAAACCTATATCATTTAAGTAAGATGGTCCCCTTTCACATCATATTTCTGCTTACTATTCATGGCCTGCCTGGAAAATACTCTGTTAAAATCCCATTTTAAAACCCCTGCTTTTGAGATGACATTTTAATGTACTCATCTCCAGAGTTTTCCTTACGAGAGAACCATGTCTGTTCTGCGGAGATAAAGCAAAAACACACACAGACTCAAAATCCCTTGCGAGGGGGCAGAGGTTCAATGCTAATGTTTCTGTTCTCTGAGCTTCTTCATTAAGTAGTTCATTAATTAAAAGCCTTTTTTGGGGTTTTGTTTGACAGAAGCAAAGCATTTGATCTGCTAAACCCTTTATACCTGGTCAGATGCACATCCCTCTCATCCTCCATCACCACAGGACTATCTGCAATCCTCCTGAAACACTGATTTTGCTTTGGAAAGCATAGGGATTTCATACAGCTTGAAGTTATATTAGCTCATGCAGCGCGTTTACCTCCCCCACCCCCTGCCCCCACTTTGTCATAAGACGTCTGTTGACTTGAGTTGACAAGGATATTAACAACCCTGGGGAAACTTTTTTCCTAGGCTTGTCTGTGCAAAGTGGTACTAGTCGTCTCCTGACATGTTCAGTGCCACAGTCTAAGCACAGCTGGGCAAATGCTGCTCAAACATGAATAGTCATGATAGATGAGTTTATTTAAAGGCTGTATTAAATACAAATGACTGAGTTAAAACACTAGCTTCACCAGGACCACAAGAAAGCCACCAAACCAGTGAAATACCAACCATCCCTCAGCAAGCATTGATACTTGGCTAATAGTTAACTTTCTGACTTATTATTCTGCCCTTTTTGTTTATGTACCAAGCCATGAAAGATGAGGGGGTACACATTTAAGTCACCGGAGGGCAAACATATGCCGATATTTACTTGTACTTTTTGATGCTGTTTTCACTCCCCTTCAAAACAAGCAATTGCTTGGAAAATAAAATTAAATCAGAGCTGGCTGGCAGGCCAACTTTACTAAGTACTTCTGCAGACATGGCCTTCTTTACAAGAATTATCTTACAAAACTTAATTCATTCAGCAGCTAAACACCAAGTATTCCACATAGTGCTGACGTTGCATCAGGCTGGCATGCTGAAAGGTGATTCATTCCTCTTATCTTAGCATGGGACTGAAAGTCTCTCTCTCTCTTTTTGCTCTTAATATAGAAGCACCCGAGTCAGCAAATTTGTGGATGGCTAAAGATAGCAAGGCTGAACTCCTCCCTCAGCTCTTCAGCGTAGGCCAGCCACAGATACAAGCCAGCTCTGTCAAAACCAATGTTGATCACCAGGAAATACAGAAGACCTTGGCTGTCACAGCCAAAACCATCTTGCTCTCACATTTTACTAAGTGAAAGTCAAGAGCAAAGGTACCTGGCAGCAGCCAAGCACAGCAGCCAAAACATGAACAGCTCCAAGAGGAACACGTACAGCTCAGGGACAGGCAGGACCTTCAGGGACTGAACAACCAACAAACCACCAGCACAGCAGCTTGTGTGGCAAACGCTCCTCTCTTATGCATCTGTTCATTATAGAGATGACTGATTCCTCTCACCTGTCGCAGCAGGATTCAACTCTGTTCCTACAAAACTGAATCCAAGATGCACAAAGAACAAGGTCATGTTGCAAGACATCAGACATTCTCTAGCAGTGTTTTAGTTTTCATAACTTCCTGCTCCTACCCACTTGGTTCAATTTTCTGGAAACTTCAACCAATCTCTAAAATTATTGCCTCCCACTCTTAGAAAGATTTCCAGTGACTTTGAAGACGTGAAAAAGAAGGAACTTCTGTTGATATTTTTCTCTCAAGAAGAGCAAAATCTGGGTAAAAAGAAAGCAGTATCTGTCATTTATTAAAATGAAATCATGAAATTTAAAAAAAAAAAAGGTGCACAGCTCCATTACATGCAGTGTATACTGTAGGTAAGTTTAGAATCTAAATAAGACCATATTTCCTCATTTTAAACTCTGAGAAATATGCAAGAAATTGCAATGCTGCACAGGAAAAACCTAAGTATGGATTTTGCCTTTAGACATATCTCTAAAATAGGTACAAAATTAAAGCACTGAAAATGGACAGCATCTGTAGGGTTGATTTATATCAGCTAAAAGGGAGACTTATCCGCAGAGTTGGCCGATGTCGTATAAACAGAATCCAAATGCCAATACTGATACAGAAGAAATTTGTAGTTTCAGCGCTGAAGTCTGGGAAAAAAAGATTGTGACTTATATGTACTCATTACAAAGCACGAAATAAAAAAGGGACAGTGAATTTAGCCATAGCACATAGAGCTTGTGAATGCTTATACCTTCTAAAAGAATTGAAAGCGTGGAGTAATTCTAGAAAGCGTTTTACAATTATGAGGTAATAGTTTAAAATTACTAAAAAAAAAATAGAATAAAAAAGAGTTAAAACCTCGAAAGCAAACAAAATGAAGATTATTTTTTTTATCTTTTCTTTCAAGCTGCTTCTTATTTATTGTCAAATACAGAAGTTTCTGTAAGAATACTTCAGAATGGAGCCTAATGTCTGCTTATATATTACATGCATTACCACTAATATATTTCCATTGTAGTCCCCAGCTTATGGTAAATTGCTCACTCCAGCAAAGCTCTAGAAGATTAAGGTGCAGTACTGACAAGCTCCAAGAAATGAGAGTTCTTATTTTTTGCTTCTAGATTTTAAAATACGTACAGTAAGTGCAATTCCAAGTTGTCAAAAGCTAAATGTTTTACACACACTTCAGTCTTGGACACATTTGTTTCCAATATTCTATGAAATTATTAGTAACAAGTTTCTTTTTCCACAGAAAATCCAACCTTGTGCATGACAAGTATCCATGTTCAATAATTTAACTGAGGGAAATCTGTGACCTGCTTGTAATGAAGCCAAAAAGAGGTAATTCATTTCAACAGTACATGAGCCAATCCACAAAACCCTAAATCATATAACCCAGATATAAATTTAACTTCTGTCCTGAATCAGAGTATCAGTTCTTGGGGAGTGTTGGTCTTAGCCATGTAATAACATATTTATGAAACACAATTTTTATTTTAATGGGAGTTATGCAACTGAATATATTGGTTACAGAATTTCAGAGTCAATGCTTTGAAAAGTTATTCTATTTGTCCCAATCTGTGTACAAGTTGCTGCCTTTATACTAAGCAGCAAATAATGCTAGTTAAATTAAATTCAAAAGATAATAAATTCTATGAAATTTAAACTGAAAAATTTATGATCTAACAGTTCTAGGCCACCATTCCATATGCCACAAACCCTATGTTTCCTTAAAAACAAAAAAATTGGCTAATCAGGAAATCCAAGCAAACCTTCTCTATTTTTCAATGTGGTGATTGAATTTAGTTCTTTTAACACATATTCCCACTTAACTGATCAAAATTTTCAAAGAACATCTCAGCAGGTTGAAACAGCTTCATGAATGAGCTAAATAAACATATTCCATCTGTGATTTTTCCTTTATCCATCACTGCCTGGTCCCCTTCCTCTCCTCTGTTTAATCAATATTAATAATTTAATCAGAAAGACAAGCTATTTATAGGACATGGAAAAGACATTATGTGTTTCCACAGTGTCTAATTAAAAAAGTTAAATACTCAATTTTCTGGAAATTTTCTGCAACATTTGCAATGAAATTTGCTCTTTTGGTAAACATTTGACATTTTTGATCATAAAGCAGTTGCAAGCACTTTCTCAGACTCAATTCATCTGAGACATGGAATGAATATTCATGAATACTACTACTTCTAGTGGTTCTTTCATTCTTTTGATGAATGTGGCTAAATACCCAAGAAATTTCAGAACCTACCTCAAAGCTCCAAATCTTGAATTTGTGAAAGTAACTTTCCTACAGAACTTGGATTCTTTGGGCCCAAAAGAATAGAAGGAGCATAAAGGAAAATAAAAAGAAAAACCTCTCAAATTTTACAGTTTCAGAAATATGTGGGGAGAAGATACAACACAGCAAGTAATAAAGACAAAAGAGTTTGTATTTTTTCCAAACTGTCTTATTCATCAGTACTGGTACCTCTTAAACTATGTATTTAAAGAAACAGCTTCTATCTGCTTTCTTTGTACAACACCAAAGCTATAAAGGACTGCTAATAATGCATATGAGACCTTGAAATTAACCTAGTTAAAGAAAGACTGAAAAATATCTTAGAACATGACAAAAATCCCAAGTGACAAAGTTGAAGATTTATTAATTGTTGCAGGGGGAGAGTTAGAAGGGATTTAGATGTATGCAGAAATGATCTGAGAGAAGGGCCAGCAGCAGCCAAGTCAGAATTCAGTTAAATACTATATCCAAGGTCACTGAAGATTGCTTTGTTCACATAAGACCCACCTGTAAATCAGCATCAGCTTTTAATTTGTAGATCCAGCTGTCTTTTTTTTCTTTTTTTTTTTCCTTCTTAATTTTTTGTTTGTTTGTTTCTCTCAGTCAGCAGTGGTTAGACTGGGGTAATGAGAATGACCTCTTAAAAGCACCATCTATACCAACACCATGCAGCAGCATGTTCCAGGGTTCCTGCCTCCCCACCTTCCAGATGAGAGATTTGGTCAAAAACTCCTTACCCTTCTTCCTCCCAAATTTTCTTGCACAGAAAGCAAGAGTTCTCTGTGCCCAGCCAGTTCTCTGTTCTCAGCCTGACGTGGATTTGAGATCTGGCCACAGAGCAGCACACAACACATAACCTGTCAGCTCGGGAGTGACTATGTGTCTGCTACCTGAGGCACACTCCAAGAGATCTGAACAATAAGTAATATGAGTTTTAGCTCAGAGCCTGACAAAGACAGGAGCCTAACGTCTGGCAAATTAGGAGCAGAGCCCAAATGCAAGGGAAATTTTCCCTTCTCCAGCCACTGCAGGAGAGTGAATGTCAACAGCATGTGTGGCAGTTGCCTGCAGCTCTTGCATTCAACTCCGTTGTGCTAAAATGTCAAACAGGATCTTTGCCACTGGCATAAACATTTTAGAGAAGCTTCAGGGAATATACTTCAGTGCTTATATTTCTGCTAGCTTTCGTCTTCCAACACAGGAGAGATCCCTCAGAAACAAACACAGACTGTGACTTGTAGTGAAGACTAAAATTTCAGCTGTGAACAGATGAGGTTTCTGGAAGAAGGGGAGGAAAGGAGTCAAGATTTGAGAAATTACAGAAAGGTCAGATGCTTCCCTTACACATGCAGCTCTTTCAAAACAAACCAATGCCACATGGCACTCTTAGAAATATAAATAACATTGTTCCTGCAGCATTTATAATCTCATACCCAAAGTTCCCAAGCAGCGATGGAAGCCAGTTGTACAGAGAAGAGTGTGGCACCAAGGTCCAACTCATTGTGCAAAGAAAGAAATGCTTCTCTTTGGCTCTCTGTACCTACCAGAGTGGTGAGCACATTAAATGGGAGAAGGCAACAAAGGGGCACTCCAAGCACATCACCTTTCATAACTGCATGGCTTATGTGAGATGCTGTTCTTCAAGAAAGCATTCTCTAAAGAATCAGTGCTCCTTATCCTAGTCAAACCCAGTAACCTTTGAGACACTTCATGATACCTGCTGAAACCTTTGCAGAGGATACTTATTCCCACAAGTGCACACAATCAATATTGGAAAGGATCAAAATAAATGCAGATTCATGTTCATAACCAACTAGGAAGTCAGCAGAGGGAAAATAGTGTGGGGTAAAGATTTGTATTTTTCCTCAAAAGGTTAGGTAGCCTTTGATATAAAAATACTGAGATGCGCAGCTGTATATAGAGAGTCTCTTCCCACTCCAGCTCTTTTCTTAGACAGACATTACCAAGAAGACAGCAAATTACAAACACGTATTCACACACATACTAGGGAGTGTGATGTCCTGAAAAGATAGCCAGCCTTCTTATGTTTTCATCCCTTGTAATGAATGTATATGACTGCGGTAGAATTGCTGAGAGTTACGAGTTATATGGGGCTATATATAAATCTAATGCAAGTTGTGTTCTCACAGTTTGAATTAAGTAGAGCAGAGTGCACAATGTGGCTAATTGCATATAATCTTCCCTTTATGTTCACATACAATTTTCTTTCATCTTAAGATCTGTGTTGGAACAATGAAGAGTCTATGCTAGTTTGTATTTTGTTAACATTTATTTTATGAACTGTGTTCTCAGATTACACATTACTGCTGTCAAGAACCATAAAACTTTAGAGAGAAGCTCCATTGCTTTTTTTTTTCTGTATTTTATGCTATTGTGGCACTGTCACAAAAATATTAAAATGGACAAACATTGTTTCTGCATTTATTGCTTTGTACAATTGCTGCTCAGTGAATGATAACCAAATAAATTCTTTCTCTTGTACTTAATTCTGGCAGATATAACAGACTGAGACATCGCTAGACAACTACTAGACTGGAGTAATTAAACACTGTAATGTGCAAACAGCATTCTACAGTCAGCAATTAGAACACTCAAATTAGATGTTTTATTTGCCCAAACATGTCCGTAAATCTCATTGAACAAAAGGCATCATTTACAAACAATACTGTATCAGACTTTCAAATTACAGTGTTACAACACTGTAGACCACTGTAGCCTGTAGTCAGTGACAAACACACCCACTTGCCTATTCCTTTTCCTACCTGCAGCCCTCCACAACAGCAGAGATCATCACACTGATGCATTGATGAGACATACAAACACCCCACAGGTAGCCTAGGCCCCTGTACTTACTGTGGTCACTCAAAAGGTACATATGGGCTGTATGTTTGACTGACTGACTCCAGATTTCTGAATGGAGGAAAATATAATCCCTCAGCAGCATGGGATGATCTGATCAAATGTTTTTATCCATCTTTTGAAACACATTTGAATTTTAAATAAATCTAGTGTTTCTGAAACATTCTTGCTCACAGCCTTGAAAATTGAAGTTTTTGAGTGCAGCCGGACACAACATGAGCAAAAGCAATGACCAATGTGCTTCCTTTATTGTCGTGATATGTTTGAGACAAGAACATCATAATAAAAATATAACATCTCACTGCCTGCTGAGTTTTAGACATGCTCACACTGTACTAAAAAGAGGAAACCTGATATTCCAGCAAGATTTTTTTCTGTAGTCCAGGATCATTTTTATCTAGAAAATTGTGTAAGTCAATCCACTGAGTACACACAAACCTTAAAAAACTGCAACACCACAGACTGAGACTGTATCATTCATTATTTAACACTGAAAAATTCACGCAATTAATTTGTCTACACGGTAGCACAGGAGACACCTCTTTTGGACTCCAGCTGTCTTAAAAGACTGATGACCTTGTTTTCTTTTTCTCTCCCCTCAAGTTACTTTTTAAGGGATATATTTTCATCATTATGTTGTCTGTGGATGACAGGCCACTTTCAAGAAAGAGTCAAAAAATTGAGAGATCACTTTCAATCCACTCTTTGAAAATGGAATGGGAGCAATGCACACACAGTACCTTAGGTAAGAAAACTCTGCCTTAATTAAATGCAGTCAAAATCCATCCAGAATCTCCTAAATAGTTTATATTAATGCTTGACATTAGCCACCCAACATATTGTCCATGTATAAAACAAGTTGAATCTGTCTACTGCTTTAAACACATACCCGGCCAATAGGAAGAGCACAAACAATTCAGGGACAGAATACTGTAGTTCACCATAAAAACAATAGGAAAATTAAATTCTGTCAGCCACAAATTTCTTACGAAACACTGTCAGAGCATTGTTAAGTCATGATTATAGTATTCTGGTATTTACAAATTAACTCCAGTCTCTACTGAAACCCTCAAATGGAAAATGTTCCACACATTCGTAAGTTTAGACATCTGGGAATGGCACTGGGTACCTAAATCACGTTCATTTTCATCTAGGCATGGATTTAAGATGCAAGTGGCCTACTTCAAGCCCCATTCAAATCACTAGCAGCTTTTACACTTATTTCAGTGGGGTTGGAACCAGACATTAAAATACTTCTCTTTAAGGTTATTTTGAATTATCTATGTCACTAGGTAGCACAGCAATAAAAAAAGCAAGAATAATAGTGTGACCATTTATAAATAATAGTGTTGGATTGTCCTGGGAAAGAAAGAAGTGTCTCTTTATTTCTTCTTTCCTGAGATAGGTGAGCAGCTCTTGCCAAAACAAAGCTACAAAGAACATCCTGCAGCATAGCAGGGCTTGTATCTCTTAAAGGGTCACTGGGTTTTTGAGTAAGCATGTCACCTGGCATAAACATTTTTCAGTCCTCAATACACTTTTATACCAATTTTCCCTTAGCTTCCATCTCTCAAAAGTGCTGTGTTTAATTTCCAGCCAGGATTTAGAGTGCAAACATCGAATATGATTATTGCCAGGGTTGGTTTACTGTTTTTCAACAATATACATTGAGCTAAAATTTTGTGACTGCAGAAATAAGGAGCTGAGATCTACCCTATATCACAAATAAGGCAGAAGGAAAGAGCTGAGGCAGCTTTTGTGACTCAAAGGAACAATACTCCTAGTATCTCACATGTTTGGAAGGGGACACCGCTCTCTGAGAAATAATCCATTCACCCTGTATCTTACTGCCTTTTTCTGTACCATTAGTCAGTGCTTTGCCACAGGAAACAGAAGCACCCACAGGAAAAAGTCACACCCACAAATAAGATGAAGTGCTGTAACAACCTTGCCTAGAAAGTCCCAGATTATTGTGATATACGTTTAATTCAGTGTTCCTAATTGTTCTTATATTTCCCAATGGTTTGGAAATAGGAGCAATCTTTTCTATCACAAAGAAGTGAGAAAAGGCAAATTTCTTTCCCTCAAGGAAAAGCACCCCACCCACTGAAATCTCCAGAGAATTCACAGAAGATGGACAGAAAGGAGAAGCCAAGCTGAAGACAATGGAAATGAAACCAAAGAAGTCAAGGAGCCAGTCAGGTCCCAGGAGTGGTCTGGAGCCCCAGGGCCCCAGCAGGATCTGTATTCCCTCCAAAATAATGGCTGGCAAAAAGTACTGCTGCTCTTTCCGCGATAGACAGATTTGCCAATTACTCTGGCACCAAAACACAGCTGACCTTAGCTGGTGTTCATCTCTCTTGCTGCAGAGCATTTGCTCCTGAGGACCAGTGGAATGCCCTGGTGGTGAATACAGCTGGCCTCTCCAGGATAAGAATAAAGAAAAGACAACTGAAAAACATAATACATGCTCCCAGTTTTCACTTTGTCTGGGCTAGTGCAAGAATGTCAGTATAACCTCATCTATATAGGAGTTCAGACTACAGAGGCCATGAACATCGTCTTGCAGCCCTTATCTCTCTGTCTCACTCCTTAAGCATGTACACAGAGCCCAGCATTAATCTAGCATTTATTATTTCAGCAGTAAGAAAGCTCAGCAGAATATCAAGATCTTTCCCTTTTTTGTTTGCATGTGCTCTTTGTTTACTTTTGCTCTCATGTGGATGTCATTATAGTAAGGGAAAAGGGGAAAAAAGGCATCATTACGTATTATTATCACTATATTACCTTGCCACTGAAGATTCCATTTCTGATTTAAATAAAGAAATCCAAAAGGATTAGAAGCAGCTGATAAAAACAAAACAAAGCTACTGGAGTGTGACAAAAGCAAAGGAAGATTATTAATGTGTTGCAGGTACAGGAGTGAGATGCAATTATAAGATTCAAGGGAAATAAGGCAAAAAACCCCAACAAACCTATCTGCAGTGAAAGTCCAATCCTTTGAAATGAATTAATTTACTAAATACAATACTTGTATCACTTGAAGTTTAAGATTCATAGCATATATAATTGTTTTGCAGAAAAGCTTTGACAGAACACACTTTGGCATACTCATCATCTAACTCCAAGGATAAAGGATTAAAAATAATGTGTTTTCTTTTTTCTTTTATTTTTTAAGCTAGCTATATGCAACATTAAGACCACTATTACCCTGTTAGAGGGCACATTTCAATGAAAGTAGAGAAATGTGAGGTTACTTTATTTTGATTCTCTTTTTTCCTTCCTGTATCAATAAAAGTTCTATGATCTTGACAGCTAAAATGCATTGACCGTCTGGCACCGTATAAAACATGTACACTCGGTCTTCTCCTAATCATGTATAGATAAAAAGGCCCAGCAAGAAAGCGAGAAAAATCAACAACGTCTGCAAGAAATACTGACATGGAAAAATTATCAGGTATGCCAAAAGATGGGAAGGTAAATGGTAAGAATGGCAGATCAGCCAGGACCTGTCTATGAACTCTTGTCTAACATGTGGAATCCCTACCACTGGAGAGCTTTGTGAAGTGTTTATTGAAGGATAGGCAAGATGAGTGCCCAAAACATATCCAGTCTGGCTTGTCTGTGATTAATGACTTGTTTGCATTACAGCAGACTCAGCTATGAGCCAGGACCCCCAGCTTGAGCCATTGCCCACACAGGCCCTTATTCCTGCAAGTTTGGAAAGGCTGGAGACCACATAATTTATTTTAAATGCTAAGATTCCTTGAACCTCTGCAGCAAGGCTTAATCACCATTCAGCATGCTTCTAGGTCTTTCCTTCTCCATGTCTCATAAAGCAGAACCTGTCCAACTTAACCTAAGTGCCAGAAAACAAGAGGGCAGCAAGCAGGAGATGGGTCATTTCATAGTCAGCCCAAGGTATTCACTGATGGATCAGTAAGGACAGCCAGCCCCAGCTGCCATGGGATGTGTTGAGCAGCAGCCCCTCAGCCTCACCTAATGCCTGGCAAGCTTCTGTAATATGCTACATTCTGCTGAGCATGAATTGAAAAGCTGGTTTATAACATCTGAACATCCCTTCAGCAGGGCTAGTCCCTGCATGAAAAAAAGGAGATTTGACTATTTGCTATACAATTATCTGAGCAAGGTATTATACCTCAACCTTCATGCAAGGGTTCATCCACTTTGTAAAAGCAGCAAGAATGAAGTCTGAACAGAAATATTTACCCCCCTTGCCACTCCAAAACAGTCTCCAGAACCCACTCAGACAGGGAACCATTTGAGATAACTGTGCTTTTAAAGTCATGGACAACCAAAGAAGGAAAACCTGATTTCCACAAAGTAAGCTTCTGAAACTACACTCTGAATAGATGTTGCAACATTGCTACTTGTAAGTGATCCTGCCACGGTGACAAAACCAATGCGTTACCAAACCAGAGTCCCAGCACTTTGACTCCGATACAAGCTGCTGTTCAAGGGAAAAAAACACTTCACACACATACCCCAGTGTTGCTGAATACAGTTCACCAAGACTCAGCTCACAGCCATGCAACACCACCTCCACACATCCTACTTCCTTAATACAGGCTAGATCAAATCAAAGGAACCTGTCATCAGAGAGCAAGGAGCTGCAAAGATTTCCTGTCAGACAAGTAAGGAGGGCAAGATGACGACAAGTGTACCAGCTAGCAATTCACTCATCTCCCCAGGCTGTAGTATGCAGCCCAGATTAAAAAGCTTGCAGGAAATCCTTCCTAGCTCCATTGCGTCCTGGTTTCTATGTTACCCTCCGCGTGCAACTTCAACATGATTTGGGCAATGTGACAAAGTGATACACAGTCGCTGGTATCACTAGAGTATCCACAAAGTTACCTGCTCCCATGCCCTTTTGGTTTAACTGTGCAATCCTGTAGAATCCCAGGCCTCACAGCCTGAGGAGGGCAGGTGGTACACTTGCAGGTTGCACAAAAAGAAAATCACCGAGGGCCTGATTCAACTGGTTTCATGATTCACAAAACCCACTTTTTTTTTGTATACAATCACCTTAGAAATCAGCAGAGCCAATGCTACAGGCAAAGCACATCTCAACATAACTAAAAGGAGAGAGAAATGAGCTCCATTAATGAGCTGAAGGATAGGACTACAAACATGGCCTGCACGGATGAACAAGGAGCTCCTGGGCAAACTCAAACACAAAAAGAAAACCTATAGAAAGGGTGTAAACAGAGAAAGGTAGGCAGGGAAGAATACAGAGCAATTGTCCAAGCAGCCAGGCATCAGGCTAGGAAAGCTAAAGCCCTAATAGAATTAAATCTACCCAGGAATGTCAGGGGAAACAAGAAAAACTTCTATAGGTACATATGGATAAAAGGACAATTAATAAAAATACTGACCCTCTCCAGAAAGAAATGGGAAACTTGGTTATGCAGGGTATGGAGAAGGCCAAGGTACTCAATGACATCTTTGCTTCGGTCTTCACTGGCAAGAGCTCCAGCCACACTGCCCAACTTGCAGAAGGCAAAGACAAGGATTCTCCCCCTCTAGCCTGCCCTTGTGAGATCCCACCTGGAGTACTCTGTTAAGCTCTGGGGCCCCCAACATGAGAAGGATGTGGACCTGCATGAGCGAGTCCAAAGGAGACCATAGAGCTGATCAGAGGGCTGGAGCACCTTTCCTATGGAGGCAGGCTGTGAGTTGAGGTTGTTCAGTCTGGAGAAGAGAAGGCTCCAGGAAGACCTTAGAGCAGCTTCCAGTGCCTAAAGAGACCTACAAGAAAACTAGAGAGGGACTTCTTACTACATGCCCTTGTAACAGGACAAGGGGCAATGGCTTTAAACTGACAGAGGGGAGATGTATAGTAGGTATTAGGAACTATTTTTTTACTGTGAGGGTGGTGAGGTGCTGGCACAGCTTGCCCAGAGAAGCTGTGGCTGCCCCATCCCTGGCAGGGTTCAAGACCAGGTTGGACGGGGCTTTGGGCAACCTGGTCTAGTGGAAGGTGTCCCTGCCTGTGACAGGTGGTTGGAACTGAAATAGCTTTAAGGCCACTTCCAACCCAAACACTCCTATGATTCTATGACATTACATCTCAGCTTAAAGCTGAAGCAGCAATCTGTAAATGGTTTGAACCTACTTTTTGAGATTCAGCTTTTCACAATCCACACCTAGATTCTTAATGATCTCAAGCTTCTAAGCGCCACCTACTTAAAAACATTACTCTTATTAGAAAGCTAAGGAAATTGGGATTTTTTTCTATTTGTGAAAGGAATAGATACTTATAAAAAACATATAAAAATATACATTATGAGTCAAGTTAAAGGGGAAGTTGTTGGTACAGGACATATTAGGTTTATTTAAGATATGGTTAAAAATACAGTACTAGGTAAAAACCCCAGCCATCAGGAATGAACCAGTTAGTGAATAGCATATGATAACTCTCAAAAGATCTTTACTCTCCAAAATGTTCTAAGCATTTTACATGTTTTACAAAGTTTCAGTGGCCAGTAAGAACTGATACTAACTGGCTGCAGTATTCAGTGAGGAATGTTATACTAACCTAGAGGGGGCTTAGTCTTTCAGCAGAACCCAAACATGCTAAAAAACATTTGCAGTAAAGCTTCCACACTCCCTTGCTTTTGTCAAAAATAGTTAACTGCCCCTGTCACTAAGGCATCATTGCACTGCTATTGCCTTCTTTTGCAAAATACTGGGAGGAAGAGGAGATGCACCAACTGTCTGGATTACCCAGCTACAGCTTTATTATACAAACCCAATCAAGCATGGTGATCCTGTATTTGGATATGCGGGTGCCTTCTGTGTTCATCCTGTTGGACAGACCACACACTCTTTTCCTGTTTGTTTTGTTTTCTTCTAGGCCCCCCAGACCATCCTCAGTGGCACCGAGACTGAGTTTGTATCCTCTTTTACGGTATAAATTTCTTCAATTTTTTTAACAGTCAGATGAATTATTTTCCCCAAAAAACTTATCAGTGAACCTTTTTCTCCTAGAATTCACCTTGGTTTATTTATTCATATAAGTATTTTTCCTTTTTTTCTTTCTAGTTCTCACTGTATGCTGCCTTACATGTAGAAAGGTTTTCATTTAAAAGAACCTTTGAGTAATATGGATTTTTGTTCAGCATCCTCCTCTGCATGTAGTAACCAGTTTCCCTGGTTTTGCTTGATTGTTCTTAACAACTCCCCGGCTTCTCTTTTCAGCTTGCTGTCATATAGTGTTTCATTTTCAATCTTCAGATCCTCCTTTTCTGTGATACCATTCCTTATCCCAGATGGCTAAAAATATGTTCATTTGCAATAACTCTGTTGCTTTCTTCTTTTCTTACCTTCACAAACTTTCTAGCACTACTCTCCTTGTTCAGGATGAAAAATGATCAGAAATACTATTCTTACCTAACTTTCAAGGTCTTGTTAAGGCTTCCTGCTACACAAAGATTGTAATTCTCAGTCAAGCAAAATAGAATCATTTAACTTTTCCAGAGTCTTGTGTAAAGAATGTGTTACAATCAGATTTTCCTGGTTTCCTCCCCCTCTACACAGGCTTCATTTTTGCCTCTCTTCTTTGTCATTTATAAGCCAAATATTAGTTTAAGATACAGCTTGAGAGGCTCTGCAGGACCCACCAGAAGCTACCTGCAGTATGCCAGAGAGATTCCAGAGGACATTTGAGAAGGTGACTGTGTCATTGCTTTTGCTGTAATGCAAACAGCTAACCAGTAATTCTGAGTGTTAAAAGGGGTCATGGCATACATGAGTAATGGACATCTGATCTCCAGTCACAGGACATATCAACTGCAAACTATGGGTTTTGATATGGTAAAGAGGAATAGATCTACAAAGAGGAAGCACTATCTCCATTTACTGGATGGAATCCCACAGTGGTATCTCAGTAATTAATTGCTTCACATGCTAATATGAAAACTTAAAACAGATAAAATTTTTAAAGTATAACCCTGAAAGGCAGGCCTAGATAAGAAAACCTAAATGCTTTCATAATAAACGTGCATAAAACCTAGGGAGGCACATATATATTAGTCTAAAAGACCTCCAAGAAGTGGTCCAGTGGGAGACGAAAGGATCAGTATTAAATTAAAAGGCAGTACCTTACCCCACTTGTTTCAGGTCTTGCCACAAAGCATTGTGCAAATATCAGATGCATTCATTTCTATCTTCTCTTATTTCTTTGCTAATGAATAATTCTATTGCTCTTGCTCCACTGCAGAACAGTCATCTGTAAAAACTGGTCATCAAGTGTATTGCCCCCTAGCACCACCCTGCAGCTTGAGTCCTAGCTAGTTAGCAGTATCCCAGACAGTTCCCAGCTACATGTTGCAGGGTACGATATAACAGGGACTGTATCAATGGACCAGACAAGGAGATAGCCCTCGTTGGTTGCAGAAGGGAATTCACCTGTATAGATAAGAAATGTACTTACTATGCCATTTTCAGGAAAAGAGGGGAAAGTCTAAACTGCCTTATCTACTTACACAGAGTAGACAGTAATAATATTCCTGACAAGGAAGTGATTGCTTCCTCATTCTCCTCTAAACCTGTCAATTATTTTGATCCCTGAGCTCTCCTGCAATGGTAGTTGATGCAGGAAAACTTGGAATATTGACTGGAAACAATTACATGACATTTCCTCCGTGCAGATGAGCTATTCTTTCTCCTTTCCTTCTGCTTGCTGGTCACGTCAGAAAGCTTTATGACCAAAAACACTCTAACACTTGGTGTGGGCAATTTTTGAAACTCTTGTCCAACAGAAGAGATGAACGGAGCAGGACAAATAGTGGAAAATAAACATTTTCATGAATCCAGCCTCTCATTTTGATTCTGTCTTTTTGTTCCCTTTTCCACACCCATTCACATGTATGAGTTTGTATTTGCATAAGTGCTGGGAATAAGGGTCCATATAAATACTCTTTCATATGCAAACAAGGGTATTCACTCTTTTTCCAGAAGTGTTTGCCCTCTGTTTACAAGGCTTCAGTAGCAAAAATCACACAGAAAAAAATATCATTAATTCCAGCTGGTCAATGATACCACATCTATGATGCTCAGTAGCCCAAAGAAAGTCAAAACACACAGACAGAAACACACTGATATTCACCATGTCTTGATACATCTAGTTATTGAGAGTAAATAAATACGAACCAGACTCTGTGCTCTGCTATGCTTTAAAAATACTGCATTTGCTGATAAACTAGCTGTTTGATAAAAAGAAGCACGTTTACCACAGTGGAGAATGCCTTAACGCTCAGCTCTGCTTTTTGCTGCCGCATGGGCAAGCTGATTGCCGCTTCACGGTTTTGTTTTTGGTTTTGGGTTTGGTTTTTCGGTTTTTTTCATTCTGATGCACAGGAGCTCCAAAAGAAAGGAGAAACTCCCTAAGGGATAGTTGGGATGCTCACTTGGGAATGGAAGCAGCAGCAATCAAGTCATTGGCACTGATTTCCATAAAAAAGTACTCGAACTTCTTGTCTATATTCTCGATAAATTAGACCACTGATCTTTCTTCTACAACTGATAGTCCTGTGTCAGAGTCAGCCACTGAAACTGTTAAACTTCACACATCCACTCCTCTCCATTTGGCCAGCAAGTATCTGGTGAATTGAGTGTGCTTACCCTAGGTAAACAAGGTTCAGACTCCTCTTCCAAACTGAGCCTTCTTTCTGCCTTTCCAGTGGGTGTTAAGCATCGCTCTTCTTTTCTGAAACAAGCACTTACAAACATGGAGTTACATAGTATACAGGGACTTCAGCCCTCCTTCTTCCCTTGCCCAGAACTCCCAATCTAAGGTGTATCGGTTTGGGGATATATCAGCATTTTGTGACAATAGTTTTAATTGAAAAAAAAAATAAATCCCAACTATATCTTAGAATGCTCATTCTTCAAAAACAAAAAACCAAATTTAAAGTATGAGAAATTCAAATGGGAAGTTTTGCATACGAAATGCATTAGTTGTTATGGATTTTTCTCAAAGACTGAGAAGGCAAAGCATTGTTCTGGGAATTTTCCCCAGCTAATCCTTTGCTAGGAATAATTCTATCAGTGATTTTGGATATGCTCTTACTGCTTCAGTGTTCATTCTGAAGAAGAGTTCTAGGAAAAGTCATTTTATTAGCTAACCAGTAATTTTTGAACCATCTTAAATAAACTTATTTTCAAAGAAATGCTGGATCACATTTTGGCACCAGTTATGACAGTGCAAACATATTGACACTGATTTTACAACCCAAATTTCTTTTGCATCTGTTGTCTACAAAAAAAAAAAAAAAAAAAAGAAAGAAAGAAAAAAGAAAGAAAAGAAAACAAAATCACAATATGATCAATATTCATTCTGTATGCAGAGTGACACCTCCCCAAATGCAAATTATGGGTAAGTTTTAGAAAATCTCTTCACAAGAAAGACTCCACTTCTTAGGAACTGAGGGTGCACACCTCTGGCATTGATCAGGCTGATGCCTGACAGGCAGCACAGCAGCTAGCACACATTCCTGCACTACAGAAGCCAGAATGACCTGTCTAGGTGCTTTGGCTGTACGACAGTGCACCTGCATCTCCCAGAAACTCAGATCTAAAACAACATAGCTGCCTGGCAGAGTCAAGAGGCTGCCCCTCCACTGGTGTCAGAGTGCCAGGAGGGGTTTGTAAGACATCTGAACATAGCACAGGAAATGACTGCAATTTGCAACAGAAATAATACCACACGCATTCTCACGCATGCAAACAACCAGTCAATCAAACTGAGAAGGGGGAATTAACCCAGCATTCAGAACATGGTTGCAAAGGAAAGCCATTTTGGTGACACATCTCAAAATGTACTGTGGTATTTCTTCATAATGTTGACTTCCATTGATTAAATCAGTAGTTTCAAATTAAAATTAATTTTTTTTCCCCTTTCTTCCCCCACAGGACTTTCTGCTTACTGGAATTATCTTTGGTTGAGGTGTGCCTTTTCATCTCAGACTTTTTTCTCATTTTCAGCAGATTTGTATGGGGCTATGCTGCAGCAATGAGCAGGAGACATACAAGTCTTCTATTCTGATATGTATTTTGATAGAGATATATTTTGCATTCCCTTAACTTAAAGTTCATATTCATATTGAGAAGAAGCTGTGTAAGGAAAGCAACTGATTTACAAAACAAACTACACGCAGTACATACAAACTGACTCCTCTCACCAAATACGAAAGACTTTCTCAATGCAACAGCTTGGTGCAGAAGAGCATGCTGAGCTGAAAAGCAAATACAGCTATCTGATTAATTGATTCTGACCTCATAAATATTATACTTTGGGGGCTCTAATGGAACTTCCTGAGGGTAAATTGCATGGTTCACCTCATTCATTTATATCTCTGGCTGACAGATGTACATTATGAAATGTCACTGAATATGCTGGCAATAAATGAGGTATAACATTAGCATCTTGGTTGTGTTTTCCTGAAGGAACACTTTTGTTGAATGAATCCCACACCAGTAAAAACATTATTCTCTACCATGTATACTTCTTTCTATTTTAATCAGTCTCCCAGAAATACATATTGGCCTTCCAAAAACACAGAGCCCTAGTAAATTAATAAAACAAGCTGCGCTTTTGTTGCGCATGTTTCCATTGTGAAGCTATATTGTTGGAGAATATTAGGCTGTGACAAGCATTTGATAGTGTAGTAGTTGCACTAATGTTACGGTTATTATCTTTACTACCATGCAGTGAAACACAGTTAATTAAAATACAGTGAAGAAATTGCTCCCTTCCCCTATCCACACATAAATGAGACAATAAATTTGTTGTTGCAGTCAGCATATAGGGTCCCTTGACCCCTCTGCATGTATTTAGATATTATTCCATTTTATTTTATTTTTTATTTCATTGCCATTTGAGACTGATAAAAATGCGTATAGAGGTCTGGGGAATAACAGCAAATAACCATGACGTGCAGTTTAATGAAATTATATACTGTGGTGCATTGCAATAAAATTCATAAGAATATATGCCACACTCCTGTAAGGTGTGCAAATTCCAATAAACTATTAATCCTTGCCATGAGCAGGCCATGACTGCAAAGGTAACTTTGCCAAGAGATAGGGTGAGGGGAAACAGAGGAGCAGAGGGAGGGAGGCTGAGGGAAGAAAAGAGCTACTGGCAATCACTGTTAGAGGAAATGAACCATCCCTTTGAGATTAAACCTACTTTTAACTATCCCCTTTCCTCCCACTGTTAAGACATAATTGTTACAAAGGACAGCACTGGAAAAACATGTAATTTATCTCTCACTAGTCACCCACAGCTATTGCAGGTTTAGGAGCCCAAGTGAGGCTAAGAAAGCATCATTTCATTGTATACTATTACCTCTAGGACAGCTTTCGAAGAGCTGCACAGAGGCTGGCTGCTGCACCTCTGCACAGAGAGCGGTAGGAGTAGCTGCCTACATTTGTAGCTGCTCCCCAGACACTGGTCACAGGCACATTCCCCCCTAACAACCCTTTCTCAGCAAGTTCCAACCCCCTCTCTTCATTTTTCACAAGGGGAGCAATGGAGAAGGCCAATAGAGTTAGGAAAAATCAGCCATTACAGGGTTTTGCCAAGTCTGCAAACAGAGATTAAAAGTGAGTCACAGAGTTTGTGCCTGCTGCTACATCTGTGCATTTATTGATTTACTCTCAGGCACAGACTACAGCTGTGCTGTAAAGGGACTGCGCAGACCTGCCTGCACAAAAGTGCACAGGTCAGCTGTCACTTCAGTCCTTACACTTTTTTTTGAGAGAGTTTATACTTTCAAAAAGGCTAGAAAAGCACGTGCTAGATGCAGAGAGCACCATCTAGCAATAAAAGCAGGAATACAAGGCATTGCCTTTGTAACATCAGCTCTGCTGCACACTGCGAACACCTCTGGGAGCTGCCAGGCTCTGGAACTGGGCTCAAGGTGGATGCAAGGAGAGAGCAGCTTCCTTGGCAGACAAGGAAACCTGGACTCTAGGGACATGGATGCTATGAGAAAAGCTCCTCCCTGCTCCTCTGTCATTTATTTTGTTTGGTCAAAGTCATGAGTCAGGCCCCATAAAAATCATCCTGGTTTTTGTTTTGTTTTATTTGTTTGGGGGGGTTTCATTTGGGGTTTTTTTATGATTAAAAAAAAAAGAATAGAGATGAAGGGAAGCAAGCTGTAAAGTCTGTGACATTGCCTTTCTGTTCAGGCTTTATGTTGCTTGTCTTTATTCTGCTAACAACGATGTGCCCTCTGGTTACAATGTTAGGATGTTTGCCAGCATAACTGTCTATTAAAACTGGAGTGGAGATACGATCAAGATCATTAAAGAGGATTTCTACCCCAGAAAACCAGGTATATATGCTTACATGTAGACACACAAGTATATGTAAAAAGCGGAGAGACAAGAGAGCAGTATAAGTATGGTGATATTGGGTAAGTTTCCTGTTTACATTTTTGTACCATTTAAGAATACTTGCCTCTTCTGCTTTTATCTTGCACACAACTGAGAAAAAACAAACACAGAGAGAACAGGTATAAATAAAACAAATGCAAGTGCTTTACTAGGCTCTGCTTAAGTACCATCACACCCACACCTTGGCTGATAATTAATCTGGATAAAACAAGGGAGCTACTCCACACTGCCTCATAACAGGGTACATTATCACGTGCATGATTACCTGGTTAATAAACCAGGGTCACAATTACACAGTACCCAGTGCCATAAAGCTAAACCTGCCAAGGCGTTACACTAGTCAGCATGTTCTCAGGCTGCTCAGCACCTCCTACTTACACTGGGCACAGAACCAGTTTTGCCCTGCTCCAAAGCTCTGTACACCATCAATCAAAGGTGGGTGCATTAGTCACAAGCCAACAGATACAACACTAAGCTGGACAATTCTAATCCTACCCAGAAGGGAGAAGAACAAGTGCAGTCACCTTGACTAAATGGTGGGGTAGAAAGCAGAGGAACCCACTTCAAAAATGTTAATCATATCATACTTGTACTTAACGTACAATGTCTAGACAGTATTGACTGTATGTACACACCATCTTTTCAGGGTAAGACATTAGTTATCTCAGAGACCTGAAGCTATGGTTCTATAATCAAAGTCTATAATCTTTATTAGTTTTTTGGAGGTCAGTTGGTTTTGCATTTAGTTTCCCTGCATGGCCTTGCAAACAATGCAGCTGTATGCACCCACCTAACACAACAGGTGGAATAGAAGGAGAAAAAAAGGAGCCTTTAACCAACTATGAGCAAATTTGCCTGCTCTGAAAGGTATTGTATCTGATAGGAATGATGATCTATTTTCTGTATAAAGTACAATTTATTTTTCTTTTAAAATGTCCAGTATAGTAGTTTTTAATATTGATCACTAAGTATCAATAACAACTTTTAAAGCCAGAATGCATCAGCATTTTTAATCCTCACAGACCAGGTTTTCACTACATAGAGAACAGCAGATGTGTTTAACTCCACAAGTTTTACATTCCTTACAGCTAATTCAGTGTTATATTTTCACCACAAACCACACTTCTATAAATGGCCCAACCAAACATCATTAATTTTCCCTCTATCGGCCCACTGCGCTCTAAGGGCACAATGGCCAAGGACACATTAAGCTGCCTTAATACCCTGGATTTGTCAGCTTCCCTTTGCTTTCCTCAGAAGTTAGCTGCTTGGTCTCTCAGAAGGCAGCTCAAGCCCTGCAATAGCCAGTGACTATCATGGCACAGGAGCATCCTCACACATGGCATTTATTTGGCCAGCAGTGCTTAAGGAACTGAGAGCCACCAGTTCTCTGTATTGCTGCTGAGCAGCCCAACAGGCACCTCATTCAATGACTCCTCTTTTCACAAGTGATATTTCTATTAAAAAAGAAAAAGAAAAAGAAAAAGAAAAATCCTGAGCTATTCTTTACTTTAAAATGAAAGGCCTGATATGCATTGCAGTCTCCTTCCTTTTAAATGGCACCCATACCAATATGTTATTCATTTTTCTTTTCATCCTAATGATCAAGTAAGAGGCACACTGCTGAGGGTATTTGCAGCTCACTCTCTCTCTGGTATCTGCGATTTGACAGCTGCCCAGATAAGGTCAGGAGCAAAATAACTTCTGGCCAGTTCAGCATCGTATCTTTGAAGAGGAAGCAAAGGAGATCAGAAAAGAAATGAGACCAAATACATGTCGCAGGATGAAAGGAGAAAATAAAAGGAGGTTGAGAATATAAGTTGACAGTCTTGAATGCTCAGCAATAACACTAGCAATGCTTCCCACACCTGACAGAAGAGCATAACCTGGAAACCACCAATATGTGCAGAGCTTTCTTTAAAATTAGGTTAAGTATCCATGAAGAAGAAACAGAGCATTTCAGAGAGGATGGAGTGGAATGCTTGGCAGACACCTATTAGTTGTGTACACTTGTGGTATGAGATTCGTTAGGTAAAGCTACCTTACAGGGACACAGAAAAAAGAATAAAATCAAGTGAAAATTGTTGCAAGGAAGCACAATTTTATCTCCCCTCTCTGACCTTCCAATACCCTTTGAAGAACTAAACAGTGTCGTTCCTCTAAAACACTAACCTTTCCCAGGTGAAACCATGTTGTCTAACACCAAATATTTTCAAGCATAGGAAGGCCCTGGTGAGGGGTGGGGAAGATTAAAAAACAAGAAAAAAGTGAAACAACAAGACTTGAAACAGTACAGGAGCATTTTCTGTAATACTGAAACAAACCATGATCTCCAGCTCTCCAAAGAGAAGCAAGAGAATTTTGCTCAAGCATCTGTTAATGTGTTAGCTTGTGTCTAAGCTAGAGAAGACCACTTATTCTGAAATACTTACCCTTGATCAGCCAAAGTCATTTCTGAATCACGTCATGGTCAGCAGATCTGGTCTGACTGAATTTTGCCATTTTTCCCCTGCTGGATTAGACCAAATTACATCTTCCCAAATGCAAGAAGATGCAGAGAAAAAAAAATTAAAAAAAAAAAAAAAAAAAAAATTAGAAAAAAAAAGAAAGAAAGAAAAAGGCAAAAACCCCCACCAAACCTTCAAAGTACAGGACTTTACTAACTCTTTCTGAAGCTACTTATTTTCCCTTTGTCTGGTCAGTATATGTGATCTGTTGTTTTTCAGTTATACATGCAATAGTTACCTATATATCTATATATGCACACACACACATCCCCCTATTTAATTGTTCAAATCATTAACTGTCAACAGTGGGTTACACATATTTCTCTCCATGATTCTTCAGTGGAATATCATGCTGCAAAGTTTATGACAACCTATTTTGCTGATCCTCTGTTAGGGTTACTAGCCTGATCTCTCTTCTATTCTGTACACTGTCTTCCAACCCACAACGTGATGGAGAACTTACAGCAAATCTAGATACAGCTGAGCAGAAGCAGCTGGATCAGCCTTGGAAGGCAAACCCAGAACTGACCACATAGGAACTGCTGCCACAGACAACCTCCTGGGGACTTTAAGTCATCTTAAGAAATAGCCTGCAATATATCCAAGAGAACACTGGAAGCAGGACACGCTGGAGATCTTTGTTCCCAAAGGGCAGAGAGAGAAAGAAGAGGGCCTGAGTGTTCTCCATATGTGCCAAGAGTGGGAGACAAGGTATCACGTCATTCACAAGGTAAACACAGTAGCTGATGGAAATGAATTAAGGTGCTTGTATTGAAGTTCATGCATAAGCCAAAACCAGCTGAAAAGGTATTGGCTATAATGGTAAAGAAAGAGAATGGAGAAAGTCCACAAACACTGCTCATTTTCTGAGAAACAGGAGCCAGCTTCCAACTTGAGAATAGATCCCCTAATTAGAAAGGCACTGAATAAAATAAGAGTCAGATCCTTACTTTGATTTCCTCATTTCAATTTACGTATCCTATCTGCAAGGGAATTTAAAGAAGAGAGGCAAACACTGCAAAGGAGATTTGCATAAGTTACACTGAAGCAAAGATGCATGCTGGTCTTCAAAGTGGCAATCTCCAGCACGGTTTCTTCTTCCTTCCCCGCTCACTTTCTGTTTTTAAACGTTTTTTTTACTTTAATGATCATCAATCGGCACTCTGCAGAGTTGCGTGGGAAAATGCTGCCATCCAGTGGCATTCTCGGTGCCAGAGGGACTGGGAGCTGTGAGGGTCCGGAGAGCAGGTCCTTTATCTGCCCAGAGCAGGGAGGGACAGCAAAGGGGATTCAGGAGCTGAAGTTTAAAGACCTCCTGGCACCACATCTTTCACTGCCAGACACGATTTTCTCAAATCAAGAACGCTGACTCCAAGCATTCTGCAAAGCGTACTGATTATTCATTAGCTGAATCCAGTTTAATCACAACCAAACAGACCTTCTGTAACTTACACACTTAAAAAGTTCTGATTCTTTTTTCCCTAGTGTTATCTGAACAGAACTGTATAAAAATGGGATAAAACCTCAAAAAGCTGGTTTGAAAATGCAATCAGAAAAACAGAAGTATGAAAATATCTGTAATGTTGAATGAAAAATACTTCATTTTTTTTCCTCGCTAAGAGTTCCTTCACCAGTGCCCAAAAATTACAAGCTTCTCAGACTATAAGAAATGTTAAGTCTGCTTCCATGTCTAGCAAAGTCAGGTTTTTTTTCCTAAGACCATTTAACATTATTCAATGCTAAATGACTTATTCAGGGAGAAGTGTTTCAAAGTTACAGTCAAAGTAGTTCATCTGAGCTTTCAGAATCCATTAAGGCTTTGGGGACCTTCCCATAACCTTGGTAAAAGCTTGAAAATATCTATTCCATGTGAAGAAACTGTGCATGTAAACAAGTGGTTACATAGCTAATGCTGCTGTCTTTGAAAGGGGAAGACAAGAAGGACTAGGGTAAAAATAATCCTCTGGAACAAGCACAAACACTTGCAGAGAAGGTCAGCAATGCCAGAATTAAGAAAAGGGTTACCTTTTGGTGAAGAGATCTTGCATAACACTGTCACCTAAAAAGAAATATGTACAAAACTAATCCACCAAGTTGTTTAAGACACTTTAGCTTGAGTTTGTGGACCTTTGTTTTGACTGTGCCTTTAGCAGTATGTGCTAACACATCATATTGAGGTTGTGACAGCAGCTAAAGTTCATGCTGCCTTCTTGCTCCATGAATCTCATTGACCAGGAGAGCCAAGCTTGGCATGCACTTGGCTGTTATTCTGATATCAGAGTTTTAAACTTCATCATCTCCTCCCAGTGACTGGCATGCAGCTCCCTCCATGCTCTCTACACCCAGAGGGTAAAATTTGTACCCATTCCACAGTGCTCACAAGCACCAGCCACAGAGTCAGCACTCCCCAGTGACCAGCACTCACCATCCTGGCCTGGATCCTCTCCCATGTAAGAGAGGTTCCTCTCATCTTTCTCTTCTCCAGGACACACCCATCTGGCAGATATAAAACCAATTCTTTATTTTGAATAAAATGAATTATTTACACCCTTTTTCCCCAATTTACAAGATTTACCCACACTTTCAACTTTTCAATCACTTTTTACAGAACACATAATTGCTCGTTGCACACACAGTCCTAATCCTACACAAAAGCAAAAGGGGTGCCTGGATTGCCTGCCCATATGATTCTCCAGTGGGAGTGGATAGGGTCAGACTGGGACTGGCTGGGTACCTCTTGGACTGTCACCACTGGAACAAAACACCAAGTCTGTAGATTTCCAAGACATGTCCAGATTCCACCTTCTATACTGAACCAAAGTCCAAATGCAGCAAGCAGAGCATAAGAAAAGCATTTACCTCCATGTACACCCATGAAAGGTTAAAGGACTAGAAAATTACTTGTCTCAATGTAAATATGCAACTTGGTCTCAGTTTCATGTTCTTCATTTCCAGTATAAACCACTTTCAGTAATCCCACTAACTTCTGGCAATCTTTTTATTTGTATTGAAGTAACAGCTCTATAAAGCCATAAACTGCAGGTCTACATGTAAATTCAAGAAAGCCTGCTTCTGGAGGGCAAGTGTTCAATCCATGCAAAGCCTATATAAATACTTCGATTTTAAATCAACTAAATCATCAAGCAAAAGGATCAGCCTTACAGACAAAGTGAATACATCTGGATAAAGGACCTACAGAGACATAGCCACATATGTAGTAAAGGAATGTATATTCCATACATAACAACTGTCATTGGAGGCTATAGTCCCAGTTAGGCTTCTTGGTTAAATGCTGACCATTCCCTATACCTGCTTATTCAAATAGTCTCTGCTATTTTCCCCTCACAAAATGTTTTCCCGCCTTGTCAGCAGTGGGCTCCATTGGCTGGGTATTTTGCAGAATCCTTTATCACTCCTGTTTAACGTGTGTCTATTCAATGACTAGACATGAGGTTACACTTCCCAGAGGTGTTGTTGTGGTACGTTTTAAAAGCATAAAGAGTTATCAAAATATGAGAAGACTCTCCTTTTGGCTTATCCAAAGTCATTGATATCCAACTAAGTTAAAGAAAAGACAGATTCACATTACACAAGAAACCTTTCTCCTCCCTCTGTTTTTCCACACATGGTAGTTGCATGAGTTGATTTCCGCTGATTTTGCAAGAGTCAAAAGACCCAGACTGTCAAACTATTCTACTTACTCTATCTGGCCTGCAAAGGGCCATCTCTTTCAGTGACTATCATTAAGGTCATTACTGCACAATTTAATCATAGATACTTAGACAAAACACTTGAAGAAAAATCTCAGTCAACATGTCTAAGTGTATTACATAATAGATTAGTAGAATGGAAGCTTTCAATTTCCCATCAATAAAACCGAGTAAATTATTTTCTTGAGTAGCCTCATTACTACGAAATATCTTAACCAAAACCTCTTCTAAACTTCATCTATCAGTCGTTTACTACATGCATCCTTGTCAGAAGAAATACTCATTTATCTGCTCCATTTAGAATAATGAGTCTAATGAGTTTATAATTGTTGTTTACCATAATCCTTTATAAAAAGTAATGAAGGAAAAGCAACTGTTGCATCAAGGAAGCAGAAAAAGGCACTGTCACATTGATTCATTTCAACAGCTGCAATATTACTTTACGTATTGCTTTCAAAATTTTTGCTATGGACATAAAAAACTAGCAGGTAAGAAAAAAGCAGCCATTTCTCTCTCAAAAGATCAACAGCTCCTCCAGTCCTGTATGCGTATTCTGCTGAGTGTAATTAAATAAGTTTGAAAAGAAAGAGACTAATCTTGATCTTTCTTCATCGGAGGGAAAAAAAAAAAACAAACAACAAAACAAAACAAAAAAAAGAGAAAGGTAGAAAGCAAAGTCAATCAAGAAAGAGGCAATAGGAACCTTAGCTTCTTGAGCTACTTCTTAACCTTGTTTCAGTCAAATCATAGAATGGTTAGGGTTGCAAAGGCCCTTAAGATCATCTAGTTTCAACCTCCTCCCACTGGCAGGGATGCCTCAGTCTAGACCAGGTTTCAACTTGGCCTTAACCACTGCCAAGGATGGAGCATTCACAACTTCCTTGGGCAACATGTTCCAGTGCCTCACTACCTTCACATAAAAGAATTTCTTCCTTATATCTAACCTGAACTTCCCCTGTTTAAGCCGTTACCCCTTGTTCAATTGCTACAGTCCCTGATGAAGGGTCCCTCCCTGACATCACTGTAGGCCCCCTTCAGATACTGGAAGGCTGCTGTGAGGTCTCCACGCAGCCTTCTCTTCTCCAGGCTGAACAGCCCCAA
>JANHGB010015265.1:0-24076 GCA_026283785.1 Coracopsis vasa | reverse complement strand
ATCCCTCCTACTGGCTGATTTTCTGCATTATCACCATAGTTTTTGACTAAAACTATTAATCCACCTGTCCCTCTGTGTAAGCAGCTAGATTCGAATAAATATCTGTCATTTTACTAACAGGCTCTGCGATTATAGTGCGTAAAGGCCACTTCAACAGTTTGAGAATACTGTACTCATTTCTTAATACCCAGATATCTGGAGAGCTATTTGCTCGCTTTGGCTAATTTTCTTTCTAAATACCTCTCTATATATTATGAGGACCAGCAGTAATTACAGACAAATTATTTTTTAATTAATACACTGGAGTTTCTTTAGACTTTTTGACATTTTACAATAGGCTACAATGTACATTATAGAAATGGTGTCTTTGTTAGGTGGATGAGAGAAAGTATTTTACTGGATTAATCAACCAGTCACATTTCCTAATACTATGCCCCCACCCTACACCAACAGCCAGTCATCACAGTTCTAGAAAGTAATGGATAAATAGCTTAATATAATGTAGGACTATTTACTCACTATGGACTATGCTATGTCTGGTCCACCTGGCTGTATACTACAGGATATGGTGATGCCTGGTGAATGTGAGCTCATCAAATATATGAAATTGCTGCTGTGAATGCATGGGAATGTACTATCATCATCTTCATTGCCTAGCAAAAGATATAATTGGTATATTTACCACTTGAGGTCAGGTCCTCAAGAGGAATAACTACAGTTGAGCTTTAAGACTTATAAAAGTGAAAGATCTGGTCTTCAGACTGTATAAATTGCTGTCCCTTAAGAAATTACTATACTGAAGACCAAACTGACAGGAAGTTTGTGGTCCACCAACTCTTTAAAAAATGCAAAATTATTTTCACCACCTTAACAGTTTTAAGTTTACTGTAGTTCCATATAATCTTATATTATCCATAGATCCTTTGACCAATGAGGTAGATATCATAAATTTATCATTAAACATAGCTAATATATGAACAACATGACCTACAAAAACATCTCATTTACCAATATGAGACCACATTAAATTTCAAACACATTTAGCTTACTGCATTATTCAGGAAGGATATGTATGAGTCTGTTTAACTGGTGTTTCTTACATGCCAATTAATTTAAGTACTATGAGTATGTAAGTTACTGTAAACTATGAAAAGAGGATAAGAAAAGACTCATTGTTAAATAAACAAGATGCGCCTGAAAGAAAAACATAAGCAAAAATCTTCTTTTCTTCTCTTTCCAAAATAACTCTTTGTTGGCACTTAATAATTAATGCAAATAGAAATAAAAAGAGAGTACTGTTGAACAAGCTTAGTGTAAAAAAATTCTATAACAATAAATTATGTATACTTGGTACTGCATAAACACACAGGTATTTCTTAATGTAAAAATTATACGGATAAGTTCTGTATAAACAGAGATAAACACACATTTATGTACAAGGTACTTCAACAAATTTTAACACTAGAATTTGAAATTTTAAAGATGATCAGATAAACTTGCCATTAAGTTTACTATGTAATCCTATAGATGACTTATCAAATACGCAGACATATGAAAAATGTAAGTAATTCCATACATCCATCAAGTACAATACAGAGCTGACTGCCAAAAGCTATGCAAGCATGCTGAAGCTATATACACACTTCATATTTTACTCAGGCATAGCACACTTTGAACAGTACAACTAATTTTATTGGATATTATCATATCTAGCAACTGACATTTCGAATTTATTTCGTTGACAACTAATGCTGAAGAATGTGGTTCCATAAAAAAAAAAAAAAAAAACACTGAGGAAAAATACATAAACAGTAAAGAAAGATACTCAGGAGGCAAATACCAAACATTTCACAGTAGAAAGTCCCTTTCTCTCTGCTTATCTGTTTTATCTGGTGTTGATAAAACAAGGTTACTTCATAATGACAAGGCTGATACTCTCCCAACCCCTTATTTACCATGCAGAATATGCTATTCATTTTTTGGGGGGTTTAGTGGGTTGGTTGGCTTTTTTTTCCTTCCATCTTACTTACTGGCAACTTTAGCAAAACAGAGTACTCTACATCCACCAAAACTGAGATTACAGATCTTCATGAAAACTACATTTTCCTATGATCTTCCGAGCACTTACCAGCTCCAAGTCTACTCAGGCATTTCTCACTCCAAACTCTACAGCCTCATTTTTAGCCAGCTCTGCATAACTTCCATTCTGCTCCAATTTCAACAGAAGTACCCTCAACTCTACCTCTCACAGCACTGCTCAGCAGTTCACACAGGATCATAGAATAGTTAGGGTTGGAAAGGACCTTAAGATCATCTAGTTGTAACTTCCAGAACACCTGGTAAGCACTTAAAACCAGGAGACAACATCAAAAATTTCTCACAGGCATATTCCAAACACAACTGGAGTGGGATCACAGGCTTTTTCAACACACATCAGTAAGCTCCTAAGTCTGAGTAGACCAGAATACCCACAAAAAGGTCCTCAGTTTGGTTTTAGACTCATTCAGTCTTTTGAGTGCCATGCCACACCAGAAGACTGCCACATGCTATGACTGCTCTTTAGATGCCAGTTACCAGCATCTTTTGCATGAACTGCAAGCCACAGACACAGGGTCACTGACACTGACATCAGTACTACATTTTCAATCACTCCTGATGGAGCTCAAATCTGAACAAGCATGATGAAGGTGAAGAGCTCCATAACCTACAACTTTTCCCTTAGCAAATACATTTATCAGTGAAATGAATTACTATTTTAAGAAACTAAGTAAAAATATCACACACGATATTTGCATATTGGTTTTGAAATACTTATAATCTTCTATTATTTTTAATACTATTGAAAGCTAGACATTCTTCACAAGAAAAGTTAGCCATTTACCTGAGTTTCTAAGAGTGAATGGTTCATACTGTATTTTGAATCAAGTTATTCAGAACTGTTATTCAAAGCAGTTATCTGTGTTCTTCAAAATTCTCCAAAATGTTAATGAGATAAACGTATTAGAGAAGGATAAAAGAAAATGTGAATTGCTCCATTTTTCTTTTTTATTTCTAGCATTCAAAAATGTATTTGCAATATGTATAACATTTTAAATATCAATGATCAGATTACATCACTATGCTATCCTCTGTTAATCACATCTGACACTTGTTTGTGGATAACATCTTTGCAAATCAGATGAATAAAAGGAAATTCAAATTTTAAAAAATCTGCTCATTTATTTTTTGCATACATCAGAAAAGGAACAGAGCAGATTACAAAAATAAAATAACCATGGCCTTTTGTAACAAATTAGGGACAAATAACTGAAAACTGACTACAACAACACAGCATAAATATGTACCACTAGTACATGAATGAAAGGTTTTGATTATTGATGAGCAAACTATGAAAACAATTTTTGTCATTGCATTCAAGAAGCAACAAAACCTGGTGCAAAGCAGGGTAAAGTGTCATTGAAAAGTGTGTATTGATGTGTTTGATACCTGCAAGATGAATTACAGTTCTATTAATTCAAGTTGGCAAATTGGATTTGGCAAGCATAATAGCGAGATAGCTTTCATGTCATGTTGAGCTGAGGGACCATAACCCACAGCACTTGGGATAAAACAATTTACAAATTGTCTGTCAGTTACCTGTCTTTAGTTCTTTAATAAATCATGCAGTATCCTCAGCTAGAACCAATCACAGCCCTTTCCATGTGTATTTCCTAAAAACCTCATGATTCACATAGTGCCAGCACTCTGATAAGTTGTGAAAGAAACTAAAGTCCAGATAATAGTGTGAAAACTGGTATTCAAATTAGTACACCATTAATTCTGTTATATCAGTGCTTTATAAAAACCAATAAAATAATTAATCCTCTGTATAGCTCATATGAATCACCTACTGTAAATTAATTCTGATTATTTATTATCTATATTGTCTTTATTGTTTTGGAAAGCTCTGCAGCATGTATCTTAAATCAAGAACGTGTAAGCTTCCCAGATCTCCTACATTTTGTTTAGGTACTTGTATTTAATTGCTTGCATTACACATCTATAAGTAGAAAGCAATTTAGTCTGAAGTGGTACTTATGCATTATTCCTTTACAGCTTCTCAGCAACACTGCTGTCAAACTCTTAGCATTCAATGTATTCTGATTTTATAGTTTCAACAGAAAAAGTAATGCTTAAGAAATGTCCAGAAAGCACATAATCTTTTAATTTTATAAACTGTAACAGTACAAAAGCAACTTTTTTCCTCCATTAATCAGCCACTGTGTTATGAAATTACAGGTTGTAAACTGCTGGAAACACAATAACTTTCTAACATTATGTTATCTGTACACAGGAGAACTGTCATTCTTCAATACATGTTAACAAGAATGCCAAGCACTTACATTTAATTAAAGCTATATATCATTCTAGATAATTAGTAATAATTAAGAAGAATTGCCACCCTAAATAAGTCAAATAATATTATTTCAACCGAAACTTGAAGTGTGATTTCAAAACCCCCAAATAAATTCTTGGGAATGCAAATATGACATTATGCAAACTGTTTTCTTTAAGCATGATATAATTTATGTAATGAAATAAATCTATGCTCTTAAAATATTTAGCAGAACTGAGAATAACGAGTAGAGATAGGATTAGTTTAATTAGTTTACTGAAGTGGAGTTCTTATAGTGGCTAAGTGTGATATATTAGCTTTTGTCACTTGGAATAAAAAAAGGTAACTAGTTCTCATTCAAATACATTGTTTTCTTTGAAGAACAAATTGCAATATTTTAGTCTGCATAATAGAAAATAATACACGGAGCATAAAACTCATCTTCTTCATCCAAGAGCACATCTATGATAAATAAGAAGAAAATCTTAAATATTCAGGAATGTAATCTTGAGTACATAGATTTAATTTACACTGGTGCAACTCTACGGATTCCAATGAAATTACAACAGCTCAAATTGCAGAAGTCCATTCACTGTCTACCCCTAAGTTAAGAGTTTGTAACGAATTTTGTGTCTCTATTCAGAACTACTATGTTACTCAGAAAATCCTGTACTGCTGTCCCAAATCAAGGCTTTCAGACTGATTCAAAATTAAGAACAGAAATGCCTTCCTCAATAATATTTATTGGGAAATCATAAGCATATCCATTGTGAGGTCAGGATCTAATTTTATTCCCTTAAAAATAAGAAAACACTTAAAAAATATCCTTTCAAAGAGTTAGTATCATTTCTCAGCCAGAAAACTACTTAATGATAATTGTACATTTCCGAAGACAGCTGTATGGAACATATTTAACAACGAATAGAAAGAAAATGTTTTAGCCACTTTTTCCATGTACACGGTAAATTTGAATTTTCTCTATTAAGAATGGGGTGTTATTTTAATCAAGCAATAGAATCTAAAGGCCCAAGAAATTAACACTCTGTAACAACTGAACACACAGACAGAAGAAAAAAAAAATAAAATTGTGCTAACACAAAGATGGGAGCAGGAGGAATACAGAGAAGTGGATGTCTTGCAAAGCAATTAGATATATTTTTCAGTTAATACAATAAAGAAGTTATGAGTCAATCAAATTTACTTTTACTTTAAATAAACAATCAGAAAGGGGAAATCCTTTGCTGTAACATACTGAAAAGCCTCAGGCATTAGTATAAGAGCACATGTCATCTATAATTTAATTTTGCCCTTTTTTTTTTTTTTTGGAACAGTATTGTTGCATATGTGGGAGCTATTTAGCATTCTGGATTGTAGAGTTTGGATGATTCCATAAACAAGCTTAAAACAATTCCTAAATTGAAATACAGCAGGTCAATCACAAAAAAGATGAGCTTCCCCACCTTTTTTATATATCTTCCAGCCATACAGACTTACACACAGCACTTCAGCCAGAAATTAATAATTATGAGAATAAAAGAAACACAGCTTGTACTTGCAGTTCAGTTGGAGTATTTCTGTTGGTGGCTTGAACTGAAAGGTAACACAGAAAACCAAGTCGTGGGGCACAAGAAACACAGAAGTCACACAAGGTTTTCACTATCCATGTATTTGTCGATGTTTCCTTCTCATATCTCCCTAACCTCAGACATTCACCTCCCAGATGAGTTTGAAAACTAAACCCCACACTTCCCAATGGCAGAAATGCCAAATTTTATCTTTAAAAAAAATTCATTACGTTATTGAGTTGTCATATTCCTATTAGGAAAGTGGGCAGTGTTGTGATTTATGCATCTTAGAAAACCATCACTGTAGTAGTAATTGGCAAATTGAAATACATAAAAACACCTCATGTACTGCTGCTGCTGATATTAAAGAGTCTGGAAAAATGCATCTTGTGATGAGGTAATATAGGGTCCAGGAACTGACAATGTGAAGTACCTTCCAACCCTAACCAGTCTATAATTCTATGATTTACTGTTAGATTATAAGGAAGCTACATTTTAACAATATCTGGAATTCTAAATATCAGTACATTAGTCATCGATATCATAATGAAGACAGGAGGGGAACTATACAATTTAATTTGCATATTTTAATTGTAAAGTCCAAACAATAAATTGAAAAGAAATGAACTTGCTGCATGATATAATGAAGATAATCAAATCAGAGATGATTTAATAAAACTAAAGCACACAAGTACTAAGAGGCTGATACATAATTCAAAAGTTGCCACATTTGGTCATTAGGTCAAATATATTAACTAAGTATTAAGTTATTCTGGGAACTGGCTATGATGTTGAAAGGTTCTAAAACACAGGCAGTGAGCACAGAAAAAGCTTTGTGCCCCATTTCTAAATATTGTAATTGACTGTTTACTATATGGTTTGCATGAAACTGCAGAGTAAACTGATGATTACAGTTTTTATACACTCCTTCTTATAGGGCCTCATTCATCTCATGTCAGTCCTCCCCCTCCAAAGTACAGTGGGCTTTCAATATTCACTGTAAAAATGCCAGAATCACTAGAAAGCACACAGGATGATGGAACTCATTTTACAGCTACCCGTTAGAGAGGGTGTGATGCAATACTGGATCATATATTACAATTCTAGACATATCACTAATCTTCAGGTGCTGCTAGGAGCACTAATTCAACAAAGCTTTACTTGTTATATGTAAGAGATGGGGAAAAAAAAAGAAAATGGGGAGAAAAAAAAAAAAAAGAAGAAGAAAAGCCTCCTTTTCCTTATGGAGCTGCACAGAGTAAGGATGTAGTAAAAGAGTATCCAACCCTCAGAATATAATGACATATATGGGGCCAGAAAAAGTGACTTACAGAGAGGCTCACTTTGCGTCTATCGTAAGTGTGAAAAAAGAGCCTGCCTTAGCCTCCTTACAAAGCAAATACAGCCCTAGCACTGCAGTTACCAATGCTGCGCCATTCTTCCCTCCAAGGACTGGCCATCACCTATGGGGCAGAATTTCACCATTCATTCAAGGCTCCAAAAGTCAAGTGACCTGTGGTGACTTCTATGTTGTGCCAGAAGGAAGGTAAGGCTAAAATTCCTCCCACAGCAAGAATTAAGAGGCGAACAGAACAAGATACTTACAAAGACAGAATACAATGAAACTTTGCAAAAACTCCAGAGGCTCAGCTGCATAAAATGCTCAGCTGACAGTTTTAAAATCCCTTTCATAATTCTTTCTTTTAATGTAAATAAAAAAAGGGGGGGAGAGAATTCTTACAAGCTTAGCAAGCTCTACCTGCATTCCCAGTGATTGCACCAGCCTACTGGAGACCAAGTATGTTTCCATCTCCCAGGAATAACACAGTCTGCTTCTTAAAACAGATCACCTACATAATCTATTTTCAGTAGCTTGGCCATGGAAACATTTTATCTGTGTGGGAAGAACTTTTATGCCTCAGACATAAAACCAAAAATTCAGAACTCAAGAGGCACAAAGAAGATGGGATCACCTTGAGGGAACTAGCTGAGTGCATCAGTGAATTACGGAAACCTGACAAGTATCTGTACTGTGAATAGCCTTTTGACTTGGTAACAAATCCACTATTATCTCAAGTAATACAGTTGTAACAGGAAGGTGACTTAATAATAGCAAAACTTAACTGGGGGGAACGTGCTCATGCAAAGACTACTTCTTAACTCTACCCAAGTAAACTACAGTTTGTTCCAGTTATACCCTGCTTTTTTAGTTGGATGGAGAAGTGATGGGTGCATTACCAACCATATATCCTGACAGTAAACCACAGGCAAAATACTACCTAGGCTGATGTAACTCTGTGAGGTTCCTGCACAACCTATATTCAATACAGAAGAACAGTAGTTTCAGTGTTACACTCCATTATGACACCTCCACTAGTGATGATGATGATATATTAAACCACAAGATGTCTAATTATATGAACACATGCAAAAGTGGATGCTGATACAACACTAAAAACATTTTTCTTCAATTCAGTCAAGTGTAACAGAAATCACATATAATGATAATACATTCTTACATTTTTTTATGTTACATTTATTTATATTTTATTGTAACAAATATAAGACAGTCACACCAAACTTCATCGAAGTATCCATTCTTTGTCCATAAATCTGCATGCAATGCAGACACCAAGAAGCATGTATTAAGCATATGTTCATTACCTCATTTCCAGCACTCAACTGATAAAAAAGGTTAATACACAATATTGTGTGGTTGCCTGCACAAAACAGATGGACTCTCCAGCAGTATTACAGATTGAAGGTCAGACTTGATGATTACAGTAGCCCCTTCTGGACTTCTAGCCTATGTATTTTATAGGAAAAAGTTGAGCTACACTTAAATCACATCTCCGATCTGGAATTCATTCTGTGTTCATATCCTCTCTTTTCAGGTTATTAAAGGAACTGATTCAGCTTTTTTAGTAACTATTAAAACACAATTTCTCAAAGAATCCAATTTTCTGTGAACTGAATTGTATGATGAAATTCAGTGTAATGTAAGACATGCCATAGTATCACAAACCTCTGAAATAACTAACCAGAACACTTGAGTATGATTTTCTTTTCTCCTCTTAACTTTTAGTATAATAAAAGGTACAAAATCTGAGAAGAGATGCATGTTCTGCAACCTTACAAAACATGCAGCTCTCTGTGTAATGCAACTTGTGTATATACAAGGAAGTAATACAATTACTTTAAAAGCTTTTCTTCAGGCACAGTTCCTGCTTTCCACTGTGCAGTCATCAATCGCATGACTCTACCATCTTGTTTACCCACAGTTTTCAAGCCAATATGACTGAGGATGAATCAGATTCCCATGCATGAGCACAAGACAAAGGGAAAAAAGCAACTGCACTGTTACACATGTGCCTCTACTGAAAGCAAACTGACAGCTAATACAGCAAGATATTAAAATTTTTCTATTTTGTTTTGTTTGTTTTTCAATTTTTTTGCTGAGACTTTGTAGTCAGCATACAGACATCTAAAAGCTAGATCTGTAATTGTTAGGGTACTTGCACTGTTTCAGCCATAGGCAAATCTCACAATGGAGTCCCATCTGCAGATAGTACTTTAAACTACTTTTACTTACAAATGCAACATGATACAAATAATTGATTTTCAAATGAAGCAATAATCCTCAGACTGGCTAAACGATTAAAACAGTTGTTACCAAACTTCTAGTGTCTGTGACTACTAGCAACATATTTAAAATGCAAAACCACACCTGGTTGCTCAACTAAAATTAGCTGACCAGCTATTTGTTCAGACCACAAACACACATCTCTACATGGTATTGAATTATGCTCTGTTACACAGTATTAAAATGTGTCCCTTAAAGCAACTTGCTGTAATCATTGAACAAGAGTAAGGAGAATTAACTTTAACTGAGGCTGGGTTAAGAAATGTTAGTGCCTGTTCAGGACAAGAAATCAGTAGCCAACATACAAAATTTCTGTATTCTATGAAATAATAAGAAATCACTACAATTTCCATGTTAAAAAGCCCCACAACCAACCAACTAAGCAAACAAATTTAAAACAAGCCCAAAACAAATCACAAAAGTTTAATGTGCTACATTTACTTTTTAAACAATCTTGAGGAAAACTTAATTCTTTAAATTAATTTTATTTATTCTGATTTAAATAATCTTGTGTAAATTGACTAAACTCAGCTGAGGCAAATAAAAAAAGACAACTGGCCCACTATTTTGCTCAGCTGTGGCCACTTCTTTGGGACTACCATTGCCTTATGAGAAAAGGGATCTTTGCAGAGTTTTATCTGACAACCATTCTAGACTCTTCTAAGACAGAACTTTGCCCTTTTTAGTGTTGCACAAGTGAAGAAATAATGTATTAGGAATGTACAGTCATGCTACCTGTGGGCCGAGATAATCACACTTTCAAACAAGGCTGCTGAAATGTCTTCTGCCCCTAACAATCATTCTTGGCTGTCTGCCCATGCCATCTGCTTGCAATGGCACAGTGCCATACTTAAATCGCTATGACCCTGAGTAAGACAATGATGAGAGTAGCTGATAAGTCCACTGACAACTACATACACAACAATATGCCCAAAATCGCCCGTCAGAGAATAAACATATCACATTTGCAAGATACTTTTTTCATGGAAAACAAACATTTCCAGTCCCAAGACAAAAAACAACAACAAGGATATAGCAAATATAAAAAAAACTAATTTGCAAAGTCATCTGTATGCTTCCTAAAAAACTTCTGGAAAGATTTGTTCAGTATCTGCCTTTTTGTTTCAAAACTTGAAACTATTATTTGTGATTTAAAACTACAAAAGAAGAAATGCTTAAGATGATTCACAAGTGAAAAAGTCGTTATGCTCCTGCTTTTTCTTGTAGCACACTATCTCCCAGTAAAGCACAGCTGAGCATCAATGTTACTTCTGAGTCAATGACACTGGTGAATTTTTGCCTCAGATATAGAAACATCTCTTCTTAACAGCACCTATTACTCACATTTTTGTAGAATTATTGCAAATTGCTTTCATTTCAAATAGTCTTACCAGTCATTCCTGCAGTACAAGAATGACTGTGAATGTAAAAGCACTAAAATGTGCCCTACTTTTGTATCACTTTGCAATACCAGAGCTAGACCACAGAGGTACATGCTCTAGATACCTGTCACTTGTGAGATGCTGTCCTTCTCTACATGGATTTTCCTGGCAAGTGATGTAGGCTGACAATCCACAAATCTGAGCATTAATGCAAAGACTAGAAGTTAACAACTAGTTTCCTACTAGAAAGTGCTTTAAAAAACCCTTCCCAGATAGCCACACATTCTCAGTGTGACTACTTCAAAAAAGTTCTATAAAGGAGTAGGGTGCAGAAGTAAAACTGCTTGCAGTTTTGGGCAAGCTTTACTGTGGTCAATATTTTGCTCAGCATGCTTATGACTATGTATATGGATATCAAACTATATAAAGAGTCAATTTAAGAAAAATCAGAAAAATGTACATTCGGCTAACTCAACACACAAATAATCTAGAGGAAACCAGTGATTTTCCAAATACCTTGTCTAAACTTACTAATATGCAAGTCCATATTGACCTTTGTAAATTCAAGATTTCTGAATCTTCAGACAAAAAAATCTAAAAAATCATTTCATCAAACCTAAATTTTTCAAAAAAATACATTTTTTGAAGTCTCCAATAATCGTGAAAATGAGATGCCATGTATTTGTATATAAGAACCTTGATGACTGCACTGTAAAACAGGGGAGGAAAATATCCCAGGACTCTCCAAGTTTTGAAAATGTCTGGTTTGCTAAAAAAAAACAACAAAAAAACGTGCTGCAAAACGATGGCAGTGCACACTAAGCCACGGAAGCCACAGAAGGCATCCAACTCACATAACTTAGGCAGCAGAAGCTGAATCTGTTACAAGCCTGATAATAGCATAACTCGGGAGCCCTTTGCCTGCCCTCATTCGCATCCCTGGAGAGATACAACCACCCTGGCAACACAGCTATACACACGTCCCATTTCTTGCCAAAGTTTGGGAAAACACTTCAAACTGCACAGACAAAGCTGTCATCCAGAATTTTAGAAGGCAAATAGCAGTTCAAATAATTAAACGACCAAACTTCTGCACTGTTTTTTCATCCAGTTAAAGCTGGAAAATAGTGAATGTCTGCTTTTTTTTTTTTCTTTCCCTAATCTCCAATAGCTGCTTTTTGTTTCAATATGAAAAAGCCCTATATTTCTACATTGCAAACAGCATCCGTTTAGCATGAGGTATGGCTTTGTTTGAAAGTGTAAGAGGTTTCAATGCAAGACTGGCATAAAAATCCATTTTAAATTTTGTTTTCACATTAATAACTGGACTTCCTTTGGCCCCGATGACTCACAAATGTCAAATAACTAAATAACACAGGCACAATAATAGCCCCAAACCCAATAAAGAATAAAGTACCTTTTCTTGCCTGTCAGAGGACCCCATTTTCTATTCTGAGCAGGGAAGCTAAAAGCACTGCTCTTCTGTCATTCCTTGACAGTTATAGACTAGTTCTGCACCTTATTAAAGATTAAGGTTTGCCCAGGCACTCTCTTTTGGTCATCTCCTGTCCACAGTCCAGCATTTATTACAGAAGAGCTGGAGATTAGTACTATATATTCTGCCTTGAAAGAACGTCATACCTGAAAATGAGCCCACGTAACCAAATGCCACCCAGCAATTCAAAAAGTACTCAAGGAAGGAACACAGTATTTCACTTAATTTAATCTTTACAGATAACCATATCTTTTGGGTTACATATATGACTGATTTCTCTTATTTAGATTATTTTTTATGGATTCTAAAAACATTGGGTAAAACTGGTAACATGGCCTTTTTTGACGAAAAACAGATTTCTGGTTTGTTAAAACTGTTATGAACAGAGTTATGGGAGAATTTTATGAGGCCTTATTATGTGTAATCACTTGCTACCTGGTTTTGGTTTGATGCAAGTACGTTACAGCAAAAATTCAGTAGGCTGAGCTGCTACGTAAGAAATACTACTCGTTGTGGGACTTCCACAGGACACTGTACCCTAGACTATTCAGCAAAGATCATTATCAATCCTCAGCTTTCTTAGAGGCCACCATGAACAATCATAACCCAATTTTTAACCTAAAGCATTAGAAAGTCTATGTGATTCCATGCAACACTTCATACTGTTGTCTGGACCACAGTATGAAAAACTGTTTTGCAAGATTAGCAATTTTAGGAGCACTGCTAGTTAATTCTAAACTGGCATCCTAAAAATACTCACTGAATATCTTCATACATTTCCAGGCTACCATTTTACTTCCTCTAACTTTGGAAGACACGCTGAAAAACAATTACAAAATCCCATATGGCAAAAATTGTAAATAAATATAAACTTGTTCAATTGCAGAGAGCTAAAAATGGAGAAATAAAATTTTAACATGGGCTACAGTGGTTTAATTTAAAAAACATGTTGTTTGAGAACACATCGAAATATAATCGCCTTACACTTTAAATGGGAACTATTAAGTAGTTTGAAAATCTGTATCTTTAACACAAACAGACAAAAATTTACATAAGGTACTGGAAGGGTTTAGCCTGCCTCCCAGGGATGCTACTTAAGGCAAAGTATGACAATCTAAAACTTACTTCAAGGCACAAAATGAAGGCCAGGAATTTTTGCTTAAGGGAGTTCTATTTCTTCAGCTGTTACATGAAGGACTACATTCACTTGGGATCTAAACCAGCAGGATTTCACTGGACTAATGAGTCTATCAGTAACTTATAAATAATTAGACAATGTCAATTTTAACAAAGGAAATGTATCAGTCAACTCCAAAACATTGAATAGTTGGAAGAAGACAAGTACACATACATTTACTTTGTTGTACACCATGTGTACAGAGCCACCAGCCTTAGGTTTGTGTCATGCTACATTCACAGAATCAACTAGTCTGCCAGCTTTCCAAAAAGGAAGATTCATCAGGGTGTCTTCATCTTTAAAAAGTTTTAGGGCTTAGGACCAGCAACCCATGAAGTATCCTGCAGCCCCACAGTTCCACGTGTTGGGTGCACTGCAATGTACTGGCCTAAGTGTCACAAGGTGTTCGCTGTGGTGGAAAAGGACCCAAATAGTATGGATCACACTCATAAGCTGGTAATGACACTAAGACGATGGTCAGTTCGTTATTAAGATGGAAATTAAGACACTGATATTCTGTCTCCTGAATTATTTACTACTCAGCATAAGCATGCTAAAATGTTATTAAAGCCTGTGTTCTAGGAGCACGGGAAGTTCATTTATTGGTAGGATATATACACCAACACAGATCCAAGAGAGTTCCTTGAAAATGCATGCATAATTAGCATCAGAATCTTTTTTCATTACACTTTTCCTCAGAGAAACAAATCAATATAGGCCTTTCCCAGATAGCAATTTGGTGTAGGTTTCCAGTAAAGAATTCGACTAAGTATTTCAAGCCAATTAAAGACAACACTGTAAAAATAACCAGTGACTGTGGCATCCTGGGGTGAGGCGTAAGGAAGTTAAACACAGAAAGAAAAGCAAAGGAGAGAAGACTGTTCCACAGTTCTAAAACAATTATTTGCTATTGATGTAGAAATATCATTATTCTCAGTACGAGTCACAATGCATTAGCATTCCATCTGCCAATGCTGCAGCAATCATTTTTCTCCATTTCTGTTTGACCTCAAGCCTTTTATGCATAAATGTCAGGGCTCTTTACAATTAATCATGTCTACCACAGACTAATTGTGGACAGCAGTAGTGCAATTAACACAAATTTGCTTCAAATATTCATGAACATTCAAAAAGCATTCATTGACACGAGTGTTAGTTACCTAACCACAAAATCTAACAATTCTTTTCATTCCTGTTTTCAAGCAGCCTCTGCATTAGGAAGCCAAGCACACCATCAAGGGTCAGAGCAAGATGGAAAAATATTCTATCAATTCTTAAAATATGATTGCTTCTGTGTTTCTTGCTACACATAAATACTAGGAGGAAACAAGCAAAATAAATACAGGAACTATTCCTCTTTTAATCTTCAGAGTAGGGTAATACAGTGAATCTAAAATTAATTAAACATTTTGTCTAATAAAAAAAATTTCATCATTCTGCCTTGGTATTTTTTAAATTATTATTATTTCTAGGCCTGATTAAAAAAAAATGAACAAAGAAAGTCTCTATAAATTAAGAAACAAGCAGACCTGTATTGGTTGTCTTGATTCATTCTTAATACTATGCCTGGCACTTTAATTGTATCTCACTAAGAAACTAATGGCAGAAGTCTCCCTAACCATAGAAAGGTATTTGTAAGTCCTGACCTAAACACGGCAGATGTAATAAACTTTTTTAAAAAAATATTTATTTATTTTTAACACATGCTTTACATTAAAGAATTTCTTGGACAGTTGCGCTTACCTAATCAGGCCCCATGGCAAATATTCACTAACTCTCACAGGAATGAACTATTCTCACTTCAAACAATTGTTACAGTTTGAATCCAATTGACTCTAGACAAAAGTACTGAGATAATCAGCATATTAAAGCCAACACTATAACCATATGTTAATTATGTAAATGATTCATTTTAATCAGCTAGAACCATGTAAAGAGTTACAAGGAATGCAAATGTAGGGAGTTATTAAAAATCTCATTATTATTCATCTTGGTTCCATGCGTGAATGTATCCATCCAAACAGATGAATTAATAGTTAGATGAAAGAGCTAGAGGGGAAGTCTGTGGGAAACCATCTGTCTTGCTTTGTATCCCTCCCAGGCTTCAACCATGCTGCCACGGCTACATGAAGAATAACCCCTGAGAAGAGCCAGTGAGTGTCTACACAGCACCTCAAACAGAAGTCAATGCTTCTACAGCAAATTTAGAAAAATCACACTACTTTTCATCCATTCCCAAACTGATACCCTCAGTAGGTCCAGGAGATGGAAAGGGAAACCTGAATAATAAGTTCAGATGAACTGCTGCAGGAGTATGATCCATGCTGACCTAAGACACATAGCAAGTTTCAACTTATGCAAAGGTTCTGGAGTATTTTAAAGACGCTTATGTAAAGAAAGCCCTCTTACAATTGTCAGCTAGGTGTTAGCAACTATTCAGTAGCTACCATGACTTGGACTTATAGTAGTATCTAATACAATAGTTGTTTGTATGAAGAAAAATAAGGGTCAAATGCCATCTTCATTCCCAAATGCAGCACAATTTCGTCAGAGCTCTACACACAGTGAAACACCATGTCTACTGTATAAGCAAATAAGGATTAGCTGGAAAAGTAGTGTGTAAAGCCACAGAAGGAATAAAAGGGTTGGTATATTTAATACAAGTACACATGCATTATAGTAAATCCACCCTGCAATTCTTCATAAATCTTAGGCAGCATCTTATTTAAAATTGAAGATACAATTTACTTTTTAAAACCTTGGTTAAAGCCAGCTACCACTATGCTGCAGACAAAACTAAAACTCCATAAACAAAATGTATAAAGAATGAACTAAACACTTGAATTGTATTACAACATTGAAAAATACATCCTTTCCCAATAAATTATTTTCATTCTAATAGAGTTAACAGAAATTATTTTAAAAATGTTTGTCAGTTTTCAGACTCTTTATAAAGCTTTGTTCTCCATACTCTAATTCTTTCATGTTTTCCTGCTGATGTCTCCTAATGCAGTTTCACTGGAATCATTCTATTTTTGATCTTTAATCCTTTTATATGTTTTTTCTTTGCTTACTCTTGCATGCCATTGTAGTTTCTGTAATTGGGTCTTTGTAGTATTTTAGCAGGGTTTAGCACTGTGCAGCTTGTCAAATTTAAGTAGAAGTGAGAATAATCTATCACTAGTATAATAAATAAGCAAATAAATTCACATATCACCAGCCTAAAGTGAATGTTTCCCACAAAAAAAGTAAGCAGCAATTCTGCTCATTCTGCAAAGGCTGGTGAAGCTTTTATCTATTTTGTAATCCAGGAAAAAAAGTGCAATTGCACAGAAAGTACTTTAGATGACTAAAAACTTACTAATAATGGCTACACATTTGCAGTGAAACAAGGCTTCATTAATTTTTTCTAGAGGTGCCTGTGTAAATTCAACTTAGGGAAAAGTGCTTGACAGCTCTGCAACTATTGACTGACATTCTTCAGCAAAGATTCACTGAGTACAGAGCATAAATTAAGCACATCCTGGTGATAATAAAAACCACAAGTGAAAGAAAGAGTATGACTACCTCAACTGAAATGAAGTGAACTGGTAATTTTTAAGTAAAGTGAAGTGAACAAAATTAAGTGAACTGGTAATTTTTAAGCAAAGCTTCGCTAATCTTAAAACACTGTAAACTCTACCTTATCAAGAAATTTCAGTACAATCTTCAAGCATCCAGTATTCATTACCTTTACAGACATTTCGTCTTTTTTTCTGTTTCCTGCTTATCTTTACAGTCACAAAAATGTTTATACAAAACAACTCATAATCTAGAAACAACCTTAAAAACCAGTGCTGCATTCCCACAAGTTCACAGAATTTAAAACTACACACAAGTCCTTTGTACAAGACTCCCAAAGAATGCCACTGTTGAGGTATTTTAATTGCATAATGTATACAACTACCTCAAAATCTGTCCCTGAAAGGATGAAATCAGCTGTGACAAGTTTCATGAAATGAAAATACATGATCCATGTTAGGCTACAGGAGAAAGAGATCCCTCCTTACGTGCTCCAGACAGAAATCTTTTTCATATAATTAAACAGGCATGCATCCTTGGATATATACATGAGACAAAGGATAAAGCATATTATTAAGCAAACTGAAAGGAGTTTCCAACCTTACACTTATGATTCTGTCCACATTACAAGGATCACTTCCTATTTATGCAGGCATTGATGCATAAACAAGAGGATAGGGGAAAATGGTAAATCAGAGTGGAAAAAAGAAACTGAAGAAAAATGACATTGATAATATGATAGCTTTAATTTACTAACATCTTGTTTATCATTATGAAGTATAAAGAGAAGAAAGCATAACCTTATTATTATATTCCCCTTTGTTCTTCCACGATACAAATGGAAAATTATGTATGAACTCTATAAATATTTCTTTAAAAGATGATTTATTATCTGTATTTTGTGAGTCATAAAGCACTCTTTCATCTTTATATATTTCTTAACACATCTGACCTTTTACAAAGCTCTTCCCAGTGCTCATCGGTAAGAGAGGAGAAAGCTCTTGTTATTCTCTGCGATTACATAGTAAATTCCACATGAGCAAGACTTGACAATGGTTATCTGGAGGCCCTCAAGAAGGGCGAGGAGATTCCACCACACTTCCCTCACTCACAAAGCCACTGATTTTCTAATGCTTTCTACGTTAACATTCTTATCAGTAACTGAGGGGAAAAAAAAAAAAAAAAAAAAAAAAAAAAAGGCAAGTCAGGGCAAGAAGATTCCTAAAAGCAGAAACAGGGTGCATGTGGGGCTTTTTGAGTCACTTTATACAAAGTGATAAAAATTAAAACTGGCAAATAAATCCCACTTTACTAAGGCTCATTTTATTTCACTTTATTTCTCTGTTTCTTAATTTGTTTTTCCACGACCCCTTATCTGCCTTTTCCTGAACACAGACTGTTCTTGATCCATGACTCAGTTTCAGATCCTATCATCAATATTAACACCAGGGGAGAAAACTTGAGAAAATGTGATTATATTTACTGAGTGCCAGAATCTTAATTCAGGAAGGCACTTCAGTATGTGCTTCACTGTAATTTTAGTGCCTTATTGAACGGGACTGTTCCTAAACACATGCCAAAATGCCTCTTTTTACTGGAGGCTGTCAAAGGAAATATGGATTAATTATGATTTGTAATGTGTGAATTTACAGCATTGTGGCTTTAAAAGACCTGTGTATTCATGCATGGTATTTTGTCACCTATCTTTACAAACTTTAACAAAAAACAGAAATCGTAAGATAACTCTTTAAAATACAGTGATGATTATCAAGAGAAAATTAAGTGCAGGTAACACAATGTTAGTATAGATGCATTTTGTTTACTGATATGCCATTAATATAACCCGCTATTGCTACCAATAATACACATAATTTACCATTACCCACATTGAGGTTTTTTGCTTAAGAGAAGACCATGCTGTTCTTGTATCTAAATAGTCTCTGGCTGTTCTGCTGTGATTTCCTTAGTGGTGTCCACTCAAACAGTGGGTTTAAAATAAAGTGATCTTGAGCGTGCACTGAAGTCATTAAGTATCTCCTGTGTTAATGTAAATGCCATACAGTAAAAAGAGGCTTCTTCACACATTTTTGTAGTAACGAGGGTTGGGGTATTGTGACACCAACTTAAATAAACAAACCCAGATGGAAGGATGTCATGCTCCTTTCTTTGGACATTCAGAGGCACAGACTACATGTTTTGACAGTACCATGCACAGAAACCGATAGTGCCACACATACAGCAGAACCTCAAAATTAAGCCTCAGTTGAGTTGTTGATGAAGAAAGGATATGCAAAAATCTTTAAAGAGCTAACCTGCGCTTTAAACGTGTTCTTCCTACTTCATAAAATTTGACAGCCAAAAAAAAGAACTGCAGACAAGGCTTCAGAGTGCTGATTATTTGAATAGATTACTTTACAAATGTCACTTTTTGCAAACACATAGGCAACATGATTGCTGTTTCTTTCACCACAGTATCAGAAATAGACTCAATAAATGGGATGCTTCAAAAATCCAAACATTTATGAATCGTTTGAACCTACTGTACTGTGTCTTGTTTACTGCTGCTCTAGGAAGCTTTTCTTAAAGTAACGTGTTAAATCTCAGAGGGATTATCCTGAAATGAAATTTTTAATAACAGCAAAATAAACTCATCCTTCACAGTGCTGTGTCTCATGACTTAGTGTTAACTCTCACCTCTCCTCCCCACTGTGCATCTGTATCTTATTATCTCCTACTTCAATCTCAGGTCTCTGAAGGAAAGTTATGCTTCATACATGTTATTCTCAAAAAGAGAAATTAGATACCTAAATAATTCTGTGGATCTAAAAATCTTATCCATAATGCCTTGCAACTGTAGGAGGCTAAGGAAAACTCTAGAAGGACAGACTGAAGGAATAAGAATTGCATTACCACAAGAGGAGGTGGCAGAGTCTGAAATCAGTGTCTTTGAAAATCAAGTAGGTAATGGCCCACTATGAAAAGGGTGGAAAGAATGCATCTTCTATGCCCACCCTACATAAAACAACAGTGGGAGGTTAAATTACAAAATGAAAGACTTAACTCAGATATTGGGCAAAAAAACATTCCTTGTGCAAGTGTAAAATGCGTGGCAAGGTTAGAGTCCCTGTCATTCAAGATCTTAAGAACAGGCTCAACAAACATCTGTCAGGAATGACACAGGCCTTCAGGTAGAGAAATAGATTACATGATCCCACAAGGTGCCATGCTTCCCTATTTTTCTCTATATCTGTGATACACATCTCTTCTAGGAGCGGAATGCTTCAAGAGCTTCCTCTTTTGTTTGTAGGTATTTTGCATTTTCCATCTTACAAAAAAACCCCAAAAAAAACCCAAGCAGGAACCAGTGGCTAAAAGTGGAAACAAAGAGAAATAGTGCTTTGCCATGCCCTAACTGCAAGGGTAAATAAACATTTAAACAGTTCAGTAGGGTATTAGAGAAATTGATGGAATCAAAATTACCTGGATGTTTGAAACAAGATTAAATTTCTTCCAAAAGGTCTACTTTAAGCCAGTCTCTGAGAGGAATTCTGTAGCATGTATAGTCAAGAGGACAGGCTTAATTATCATAGAGATTCTTCCTGGCTTGAGCATCTTTGAATCTGAATCGGAAATCCCTCTTCACAGCAAGAAACATTTCTTACATAAATGTATATATTTATTTTCTGATTCTGAAAATAAATAAATAAATAAAGACAACAACAACAACAAAGGTTTTGTTCCATTACAGAAATGGTTTTCATCAAAGAGTGAGGAATCAATTTTTAACAAAAATGTCATGAGACAGGGAGAAAAAAAGAATTATTACCAGTTCAATTTGATTTTCCTATTTCTGCAGTAGGTATTATGTATTCAAAGTCTCCTGTCCTGTCAGAGAACATAAGCTAACTATTAAAGTCACAAACTATGGACATTGGTTTTTGCTTCAAAAAGGAGTGGAGGGTAATTAACACTAACTACTTTGTCTAATTCTTGAATCACAGCTGCTCTGTAACAAACAAATAACTGCCTTCCCCCAAACCAGTAAGTTTTACCTAAATTTCTTATTTTTATCCTTCCCTCAAAAGAAAACACACTGCTTCAGCAGAATTATGTATGCATACAGAAGAACAAAGTAGTAAATATAACAAATATGAACAATGAAACAGTATCATTACACAGTATATCCACAGATGAGTTAATTCTTTAGCTTCAGTCGGTAAGAAGCTAGTAGTAAAACAGATGGCATTTTAGACAGTACATTTGAGAATCACCTCATGAGCTAACAGCCACCATTCTCAAGAAATTCCACAAATACTTTTAATGCTTGTTAGTACACAGTGTTCCCTAAAACCATGTCTTGGATCTGTTGCTGAAGGTGTCTGATTCCAACTCAATCTATTTTTATGGTGTGGATGCTTTATCATATTTTTTTGCAGTGGAACTGAAGAATGATACTCAGAAGATAATTTTAATTAATAAAATAAATAAAAGTTTATGCCATTCTATTAACACAGAAGTGTTTCCAATTATATGAAAAAATAAAACATTATTTAAGCAACAAGGTGAGAGAAATAACAGAGGCACATAGAATACAGAAAGTGAGAAATGTGAGCTAGAAACTGTGATGTTATAGCAGTCACATAATGGTATCAAGAAAATGAAGCACTGAGCAGATCATTTGCTGTGTCAGAAAAGTGGTGGTCAGAAACAGAACAAAACCAACCAAATAAAAAAAGTCAACCTATGAAATACAGGCTTAAAAAATTACATAGTCTTGGCTCTGACCCAGAACTACTTTCAAGTATTTCATGTACTTGAACTTGACTTCTGAAGCTCAGGGGAGGAAAAGACCTACGGTGAATTCACCTAACACACTGTAGTATCTCGAAATAACCTCTCCCAGTCTATGTAAGATTCACTGGACTACCTCTTCCCTTCCTGACCTCCCATTTCTTATTAGAACCAAGAGATTAAAAATACCTTTTCTCACCATTTTGCTATTATTCTGCTAGGGAAAGGCTTTCATTAAAAAATTATTTTGTGTAGTTCCGTAAGAATCAACTAATAATGTAGAAGGTAAATTCACAAACAGAAATCTCCCACCAGGAACATACTGACCTCAAGATGATCACAGAACAGCACATAAAAAGCACATTTCAGACACTTAAGCGAGACAATGCTTCTCATGGCCCAGTACCAGAAATAGCCACCACATAAGTTAACATGCATAGAATCACCTTTAGGCACATGTAAAGGCCTAAAAGGCCACCTAGCAATGTTCTAAGTACTCCTCAGAAATCCACCAGTTCCAGAGGACGAAGGAAGAGATACTTAAGACATTAAGACCTAGGAACAAAGCGTATTCTTCAGAAAACCAGAAAAACCTCACTGTCATGCTTTTATGAAATACAGGCAATTATATATCATCATCTGCACAGGAGACTGCTCTCCATTTCTGCCATGAGTAAAGATAACAGGACATGCTAAACCCTACTTACATTCATCTGAAGAGGGATTTAACACAGACATTGTGAGAGACCAATCTGAAATCAGACTCCACTTTCCATTGTCTCAAAGATTGGTATGAGAAGCTGAGATAAGATGTGAAGCTGAGATGGGATTCCACCAACCACTGTTTCAGATGGGTGGGAGGAGTTGAGATAAGACTCCACTGTCCAGTGTCTGGGAGGAGCTGAACTGGGACTCCATCCATTGCCTGAGGGATAAGTGGGAAAGAGCTGAGATAAGACTCTTCCGCCCATTATTATGAGGATTGGTGTGAGGAATTGCTGCCCATTATCCCAAGAATTGCTGCAGACATGTGCAGTTGAAGAGCTGGCTGTGAGCTCTTTAACTCACCAGGGAAACTGGTCCACCAGGAACATGTAATATCTAAAGAAAAGAGGTACTCCCCCCAACTCATTATAAAAGGAAGAAAAGGTAATCACCAGGGACGACACCTCCACGAGGACACTCTCCACCAACGACTACTATGGACCTTGAGGGACACTTTCCAAGAGGCATTGCCACGTTGACAACTCCAGAAGGACACCTCCACGAGGACATCCACCTCCAACAACTACTACGGACTCTTGGGGGACACTCTGCTCCAATACCGACTACGAACCCTGAAACCGACTACGAACCCTGAAGGACACTCACCACCTCTGACGACAAAGATGGATCCCCAGGATACTGCTGGATCCACGGTGGTCACTATCTCTCTCTTTCTCCCTGCACCCCAAATTCTTGCTTCATTTCCATCCTTCTTTCCAATCTGTCCTATTGCTATTTCCTTTATTACAATATTTTCCCTTTCTTATAATAATTGTCTTTTCATAATAAACCAACTGATCAATTATGGTACTTGATCTCGTTTGCATATAATTTCACTGCTGGGATCACGAACCAAATGGAGTCTGACACGGGGGTTTTCTCCAATAGTACCTTGACAGACATTATGTGGAGAGCGAAGGCCAAAGAAAAATAGGGAATCAGTATTTGCAGATTTGTGTCTCACTGCAGAAAAATAAGACTAGACTAACACAGGTTTTAGAGTTCTCTTGAATATTTCCTGCACTCGGGTAGGAGCAATCCCAGGCACAGCTACAAGCTGGGCAAAGAAGAGATTCAGAGCAGCCTGCGGAGAAGGACTTGGGGGTGTTGGTTGATGAAAAATTTAACATGAGCCAGCTTCAGTGTGCGCTTGCAGCACAGAAAGCCAACCGTATCCTGGGCTGCATCAAAAGGAACATGTCCAGCAGGTCACAGGAGGTGATCCTGCCCCTCTACTCTGCTCTTGTGAGACCTCACTTGGAGTATTGTGTGCAGTTCTGGTGTCCTCAGCATAAAAAGGACATGGAACTGTTGGAACAAGT
>JANHGB010015264.1:0-27860 GCA_026283785.1 Coracopsis vasa | reverse complement strand
TAGCTTCCCAGACAACATCCCTGTATTCTTCCCAGGCCGCCTGTCCTTGCTTCCACCTTTTATAAGCCTCTTTTTTCTTTCGAAGTTTCCTCAGCAGCTCCTTATCCATCTATGGAGGTCTCCTGGCCCTCCTGTTGCACTTCCTTCTAGTTGGGACGCAACACTCCTGAGCTTGTAGTAGGTGATCCTTGAATATCAACCAACAGTCTTGGGCCCCCCTACCCTCTAGGGCTATATCCCATGGAACCTTACTAAGCAGGTTCCTGAAGAGGCCAAAGTTTGCTCTCCTTGGATTACCATTACATAAAATAAGAGCTTTAAAATAGTTTTCAAACCAATCTCTTGCTGAACCAGGTGGCTGTCACCAATTTCCAAGCTTTACATTGAAAAAGAAAGAAAAATGTCACTGCTCAGAAAAGCATCAAGGTTTATGACAGTGAATGGTATGACTAACAGAATTAAACTGCAGCCTTTTAAAGCTCTTAATCCAACGCTCCCTGAGGTCTGAGTTCCAAGACATCACTTTCTGGATTCTGTAAGGGAGTCCTTGTATTGTATTTTCATTTGCTAGAAAATTATACCTAGAATTGTTACATGCAGACCATGGTATTATCAATCAAGTAAAGCTCACCATGCACCATCTGAACAATAGGCTTTTTCACTGTAATGGTTCTCGGGAATTACAGCATTAATGAGATGTGCAAATGTTTTATCAACTCAATCTCCAGAGCAATGAGTCACTCACAGATTCAAAACAGCAATAAAATTGAAAACTGCTTATGTGCTGCTGTATTCTACAGCCCATAGGTATATACCATATGATTACAATAAAGTAGAACAGATGCACAAGTTTCACAGAAATAAGAAAGCTGCACAGACACAGAAAACTCTAGCAATGTGTGCAAAACCTAGGCTCAACAGCTAAAGAGGTGCTAATAATGCTAAACAGCTGCAGAAACATGAACTGAGGAGAGAGTCTCCTCATACTGAGGTATGAGAAAAAGAGACTATTCAGAGCAACCAACCACACACAGGTAAATGAGAAAGCCTGATGTTCCCCCTGCGCTCAGTGGGACTACAATTACCTTCTTCTGGAGAGTAATTCAGAACAGAACACTAACTTAGGCAAAACAAGTCAACTTCTGGAAAAGCTGCTCTGTCTCTGTAATCTCACCAAGCATGCACAGGAGTGCTGCTAGCTCAGGTGAGAGCTCAAATGGCACCTTCTGCCTTGGTTGATGCCAACAGCATCCCCTGGAGGCATACAAAAAGTGCTAAGCAACAGTGAGGGTTGACTTTGTATCAGGTCCTCCTTTTCTCCTAGAAAACCAAGATAAAGGCAAGGAAAAAAGCATTCTAAAATAGAATAGTACAAATTGTACTCTATCTTCTTGTGAAAAAGCAGACAAGTTTGCAAAGTGAACAGTAATTACTAGACATTCTCTTAGATGGTAAGGATGCACCATATAAGGAAGAAGCAAAGTTTATCCAAATGCCTCAAGTCACCCTCATTTCTGGTGCCTAGAGACCTAACAAAAAACAGACTGCTAGCAATCAGATAAATCAGTTCTATTCAGAAATCCCTAGGATACTCTATATAGCAAATGGGCTGTCTAAAATATTTGTAGGCACAGTGGGAAAAATTCTCTTCATTCACCGTGGTATTCTGGGTTTTCTGCTTACAAAGGCTGGGAGTTATTTTCTGCATTGATGTATTAACTTCATTTCCATTTCTGTCTGTTTCCAGGCCTATCTCACACTGAGCACCTGCTTACCTCCCAATATACAATGCATTTTATGTCAAAACACTCTTTCAAAACAGGATTTGATCCCTCCTTTTAGTAGCTGGGGACACCCATGCCAACAAGACAGTTGTGAATCTGTGGAAGGAAGAATCTGTAGCCCCCAGGCAGAGAATGGTCTGGCCATTGCACAAACTCAGAACCTTCTGGGAACACACAGGAGGATGGGCTTCCATGCAAACACGTTTCCTTCCAGCGAAAACTACAAGGTAGGGGTGAGGCAAAAAACAAAAACAGTGGTGTCCACACACACACCTCTGCTTGCCATGGCGCAGGAAGGGTGTGTTCCAAATCCAGGGGTGCCCGCAGTTTGGCAAAAGCAGAGGACTGTGTCCAGGTCTGACGGTTTTAGGAACAATGAGGATGGCAATCACACTCCAGCTCTGACTGTACTGTATATAGTATACATCCAAGTCCCTAGTCCTACAGTGCTCTGCGGCTGAGAAGCAGCATGCAGCATTTGACCTGTAACAGCATGCCAGCAACGCACAGGCCACCAGGGGCCAGAGAGGAAACCTTTTGGGATACAGCATCCAGACCCTTCCCCTTACAACAAGCAGGCTGAGTAGCCTGTGCAGCCTCACTGCTCCAGCAAGCCAGCATGAGTGCAAAGCCTGGTAGCTGCCAGCATTGGTAAACTAATCTCCAACAGCTCACCCACTTGTCTGAGGGCTATCTCCTTGCCCCAGTCACTGGCAAACATTCACCAGCCAAGTGCAAAACACAGAGAAGCACTTTCCCAACCTGGCAGAGGTGGGTTTATACACATTTCAGATTTTGTAGTGTTATGGTTTGGGGATGACTTACGTAATAAAACCAATGATGCATTTTGAGACAGGCCCTGCCTTACTAGAAACATAAGGGCTATTGTATTTCCAACTCTTGAGTGACCATTAAAAAATACCACTTTTACAGAAAAATGCAATGATGCACAGTCAAAACAGACTTGAAAGGAAGGGCCATTAGTACAAGTAAGATCAAGTTAAGGTCCTGTTCCATAGCTGGCAGAACCACATTGGTGAGACCTTTCAAAAAGCCTTATAAAGAGCTAATAGAGAAAAATCCCTGAGTGATACTCAGCGTGAGCAGAGAGGTAAATGTTTGCCAGATTAACTGTAAGTTGCAGCTGCTTGACTTCAAGTATGTGTTATAAAAAAACCATGAATTATACCAGTCTTATAAATACGGTGAACTTTTCTAACATGAGAAATAAAATCTTATGTGTGCTGCCAAGAAAGTCTGCCTAGAAACTTTCAGCTTCAGTTTTGTATAAGGGGTTCCCTCAAGTCCAATGTCTACCAAGTAGTCAGGCAACAAGAGGAAGGCATTAATGTTCAAACAAAGAACTCTCCTTTTTTGATGTGCAAATTGTTCCAGAATTTTAAGCTGACTGAACACAAATTTCCCAATGATGGAAAATTAAAACTACCTTGGAAACAGCAGAGTTAATAATTTCATCTGGCCAAGGTATGTCTCTTTTTGAAAATGGCCTGCAGACCCAATAGCACTTGGCAAGCCTAAGCAAGTTAGTGTTTTACAGCACAAAAATTGGAAAACATGGAGCAGATAAATGCTACCATCTGAACAACATGCTTCAGTCTTTAGTAAGGAGCACAGTACAACCAGATCCAGTTCAGAGCAACCCTAACGGAACCATCACAGAGGACTGACTCTCTTCCTGATTGTGGCCGGGGGTGGGGGAAGCTGTGCACTTTTGTCCTGCAGAGGTGATAAATGGACAAATGAAGTAAATATCTGCCAAAATTATAATACCTCAGACCCTACCTGTTCACATGGATGAACCTTCCCTTTTGTCTAATGAAGCAAATACTGCAACAGTGGGTTTCATCATTATTTCATCCTCTGTCTCCCCTGGTGATTACTAACTCTTAGCTAAGTTTAAATCACTCACAAGTGCTTCCCTGGATCAACATCAAAACATCTATAGCTATAGTTACAGGCAGGAGATAAAGTACCAAACACAGATTTTTTCAGTGGTTTGGGGCTCCATTTACTACTTCTGGAAGTAAGAACTCCCAGGACATTCTCCAAAGCACATACAGTTGATGCATGCTGGAAATAAACCCTAGATTCAGCTGACCCTGCTTTGCAAGAAAGTACAAGGCGTAGGATAATACAAAGTACGTGACATCATATGTCAAAGGAGACCAAAGCATTATTCTGAGTATCATGTAAGGATTTAGCTCTGGACTGACATGATGAATCCTTTCAACACAAAAAGCCAATTTCTGATAGAAAGAAGAGTATCAGATTAAATGCCAAGGTTGTGTTAAAAATGAAGTTGTGTTAAAACGGATTTCACCATGTTGACTTTCAGGAATATAATAGGGTCCAAATTAAGTAAGTTCTGAGTTGCACTCTGCATAGCAAAAATTTGCAGGAAGAATAAAATGTGATATTGCTGTACACTTCAAACTGCCAGGAGTTTGGTTACTAGATAGATAGATACGTAGATATAGATACATATATATAAAGGATGTATAATTTTTTTTAAAATATATCATGGAATCATAGAATGGTTTGGGTTGGAAGGGACCTTAAAGATCATCCAGTTCCAACCTCCCTTCTGGTGGAAGGGGCACCTTCCCCCAGATCAGGTTGCTCCAAGCCCCATCTAACCTGCCCTTGAACACTGTCAGGGATGGAGCAGCCACAGCTCCTCTGGACAACCTGTTCCAGTGTCTCACCACCCTCACAGTAAAGAACTTCTTCCTTATATCTAATTCAAATATCCCCTCTGTCAGCTTCTATATATTGATAGCAAAAGAGAAACAAAACAACCCTTTCTACTTAAAATGTTCATGACCGAACTGGAAGTATTTAAGATTTCTAGAACTACCAACACTTGCAAACACATGGTCCCGGTCTCCATGTTCTAGGGAGAGAATTCTAAGTGCAAATGTAACCACAGAGTTCTAATCTGTCACAAAGTTTCAAATCTTCTTTGAGATGAATGGAATTAATGTTTTTCATTCTTTTGGAATGAGTGTTTACATTAAAATGCTCTTTGTATCATAAAGTAATTACTTCATGACATCAGTCTTTGAGGTAGGAGTCCTTCAAAAAGCATGGAAAAAGACAGGTAGAAATAGGCAGGGTGTATGTAAACTATCCCAGTGTAACTGTATACACATATTCATCGGTCTGAGACGTTGACAGTCTATAAATGCTTGAAGAAAGTTAACTGCAAAAATAAAGGACAGGGATCCTCTGAAACAGTGATCTAAAAGCTAAGCTGCAGACAACAAAGGAATTATTTCTATCTTTTCTAAAATTACTACTTCCTTCTAGAAAACTCTGCCAAGTTCCAAGTGGGTAAAAAAAGTGGGCAGCTAAGGATATGTGAGATTATTATTGGGTAATACAATTCCATTCTTTTTAGAAATAAAGCTTAGACTTTGATGAAGTGAAGCATAGCTCATAAAACATTAGACTGACCTGAAGCATTTGCAAGCACTCTGCATTCAGATGACAAGTCCCTCACAGTGTCTTGAATCTTTTGGTCAGTATCACATCCATGAAGCCCACAAAACTTACCACACACCATGACCATATCAGTTAACACAGGGCATACACATGAAGCAGACTGACAGAAAACTTAGATGTAAATTAAAAAAAAAAAAAAATATTTTTATCATTCAAAATCAGTCAACAAACAAAGTAACATTATTGTAAATCCCTCATCAGAGGCTGATAATAAATGTGACTGTGGCTCACAAACAGTTAATGGGTATTATTTGCATATAAAGGAAACTGCATCTAGGAGATACAACACAGGCAGTGTACAGAAAGAATATGCTTTGCTTCTTAATCCTTTGTTACATTTTTAGGTTGTGGCTTAGATTATTCATTTTCAAGTGTGCCACCAGAGATCCTAGCTATGAGTGGGAATAAAAGAATCCATCCCCACTGGAAGAAAGATGACATTTCTTGGCTCTTTTTCAAGACAGAGTAACTCACGTAATCCGTTCATAGTGTTTCTGCAGGATTTATGATATTTGAAAAACTGTTCAGGCAGATACATAAAACCATACAGTTGAGCAAAGAGATGCAGAAGTACAAAAGAGTCTACTGGGTTGAGATGAGACTCCTGAGCAGGACTGGAAAAATAAAGCCTCTGTCTTGTCAAGGGAAAAAGAGAAAAATAATAAAACAATCTTACTTTGGACTCCTCTAAATGTATTTTCTTCACAAGCTGCCTCCTAACAAGACCTTTGGTTCATGCAGAAGCTCTGGAGTTTGTAGACCTGAACTCAAGAGTAATACTTTTCCTTACAAGTTAGAGTTTAGTGCACATGGGAATTAGATACCTCAAAGTGCAAAGCAGATCCTCTGCATCTCTCAGTGAAAACCGTGGATGCAAGCCCATATGAACCCCAGGCTTTGACATGGACCTGGCAATCACACGTTTTCTGGACACGTGGAGTTCCCCTGCACAGTTTCCATTCACTAGCACTGCTCCCGAGCCCAAGAGAATTGGAATTAGTCACTTGGGTTTAAGAAAGAGCATGCTTTGTGGTGAACAGAAAAATTTCAACACAAAAGTCTTAATACAGCAGTAATAAATCATCTAGCTAGTTTAACAAGTGACTTCAGGAAACACACGCAAACAAGGACAGGCATGAGAGCATCATAAAATGGGTATTAGCAGATTTGCCCCAGAGTGGAGGAAGGGAAAAAAACTGAATCTGGAACTGACTGGTTATCTCAAAACCTTCTCACATACACTGTCCATCGCAAGTCCACTTTGGCAGAGTGACTGACTTCAACTGCTACAGCCAGCCAGGGCTGCACTGCTGAGAGAATGTCAAAGCATGCAGTTTAAAACTGAAATACAGATATAAGCAGTGGTTCAAATAAGAACTGCACGCTGCTCATGCATATAGGTGTTCTTGAAGCTTGAACAATACCTATGGGAAGGCAGTCTCAAAATTATCTGCAAGTCTGCTGACAGAATATTATAACCTTCAAGCAGATTCTCTCTTCAAAATCTTCAGCAGTATGTTACCTAACAATGCAAATCCAAGTCATTTTAAATTGCACGCAGTCTTTCTGAAATAAATAAATACCACATGTAGACTGGACACAGTGCAAAAAATTTAAGATTTAAGTACCAGTCTATGTAACTCTTGCTTATGAGCAATTAATCAAATAAGATTGTTTCTAATCTTCCAGAGTTGTTTCCATTAAAAAAATATAAATAAATTTAAAAAAAAAAAATAAATAAATAAAAAGCAACAGCATCCTGCCAATTCGTCCAGATTATCTCCAGTGAATCACTGCTTTTTAGGCCTTAAACTGATGCTGTCTCTTCCACTTGGCCGCATTATCACATTTGGAGGCTTCCTCTCAACACCACGCTGTATCACCACATTTACTGATTGTGAAAGGCTTTGACTCATCTTCTGCATTCAGATTTCAGTACAGTAACAGCATAGTTGGTCAAATCTATTAATGTGCTTTCATTTTTTTGTCCTGTCTGTAACAAAATACTGTTAACTTTTCTCAGGTAGAAACAGGAACTTGAAGATTTTGCAAATCTTACCCTTCGATATCTTCAAACTGCTGATGGAGTTTGAGTAAACAGTATTTCTACCAAGCATAGGAAATTTTATTTTAACATTTTATTTTAGTACGTTATTTAACAATACAAGCAGCTTAAGAAAGCATCTTATTTCAATTTCATTATAAATGGCAGATGATGGATAAATTGTAGCTAATGTTGAAAAGAGATGTGTAACATCAACCAACTACTGATTATACTCTATTACTAACTATGGCAATTTCCTCGGCAATTATTTCAAGGACAAAGCTGAAATGCTCTTTAATCTTTTTGTATTATAAGCAAACATTTTCTTGACACATTACTGTTTTCAAAATAATTCTTAAGAAGTAAGGTCAAACAAGGTGGACAAAGAATGATTTATTTTTTCAGAGAGCTATGCATGAAATAGCATGTTTTTAGAGAAATAGTAAGGGGAGATTACTGAATATGTATTACAATTGTCATAGTTTGTAGGAAAAATAAACCCAAACAGCCATGCTCCACTGTTTCTAGAGGAAAAACAGCACCTGCCTTCAGCTTAGTTCCTCCAAAAGCAGGATCTGATACGCAGATCTTTAAGACCCAACAGATCAACCATGGCTTAAAGCTCTATTTCTAACATAAAAGACATAGCATCTCAAGTTAATTCAGCATAACAGTAGAAGTCTAGTTTTCACCGTGTAACAGCCTTCCCAGACATCAGAAGTATTTTCTGGTTCAAACTGCAAAATAATTGAAAACTCAATTATTTTGGAAATAAGGAAAGATATCAAAGACATATATAGATATATTTCTCCATTTTTCATTTCAGCCATCCTCCCCTCTTTTAGCTCCCCACTCATTTGCAAGAACCAGTTCTCCTTCCTACCCAAGACTTGATCATACTATGAGTAAACAATCTGATGACACTCATTTCTCATATAGTAGACTACAGGTATATGTGGACCTTAAAATTAACATTCTGAACCCCATAGGATTATTGATATAATATTCTACAATATCAGATTTTAAGGAAGAATAGCGTTCCAGTTTCTCATATACCTGGGACTGCTTCAGGTCCTACTATTTTTCAGGCCAGTCATATTTGGAAACTAAAATATTACATGACTATCAGTGAAAAAAATACACACTAATTGTGCTCACATGGATGTCACTCTGCAATTCAATAACCAGAAAAAAGTTTTACTGTAAATTCCTTAGAAGATTTACAATTCATTTTAGGAGTAGTAGAGCACTAAACTTTCCAATGAACTTGATATTCTAGCAAAGAAAAGTCTGAGTGAGATCACATGAAAAAGGCAACATTAAAATCTACAGGAACATATAATCTGTGTTGGAGGTACTGTCTAAATACATAGCCCAAGAGAAGACAGCTCTCTGCCGCAACTGCCCATAAAACTGGCATATTCGTGACTAATTGGAATGATATGGCACATGTATATGTTCCAACGTATCTGCTTAGTGAGGTACAAAACCAAACACTCCTGAGTTGGAGCAGGAACGTACTGCTGGGGTATCGTGAAAGACAAAAGATTCAGTAGATCCCTCTGAATAATTGCAAAGTATCTTTCTTTGCTCCCTGAGGCCTGCCAGTCACTAGGAGCAGCTCAGCTCCATGCTGGAGAGAAACTGAAGCAGCTTGCTGCACGTTGGCCAAACAACAGTTATTTTTCCTTGAAACTGCTTGCATTTTGGAGCAGATGACATTTGCTTTACAGAGGACCAAACTGTTCCCTTTGTTATGTATTCATTCCCAATCAAAACCATACAGCATAAGTGCAAACCCTGAATATCAATACAAGATTTAAAATGACAAAAGTCACTTCAGGTTTACTTTTCCATAAAAGGAACTAAGTCAGCAGCTATGTTTATGGCGCATTTACATATAATTATAAACTTGAATTTTGCAAGAGACTTAAAACATATTATTTCTAAAAAAAAAAATAAATAAAAATTAAGGCCTTGTTAGAGAAAAAAAAATAAATCCAATGGACTACTTCTTTAAAAAAAAAAAAAAGTAGTAAATTAAAAAAACACAACCCTATAACGAATTCACAAATCCAAACTAAACAGACCTGTGAGAAAGGTGTGAAAAAACTGCAGTTATTTTCCTAAATTATTTTTGAGAGGTTTTGCATTAGCTATAATTAAATATACGCATTGGAACCCTTGTCCCATTGCAAATGCTTGGTATGTCTGTGCTTACTATAACTAGAAGACATCTATGATAGCATGCAATAAACCTTGCATCTCACCACAATGTTCAGAATTATACTTTGAGTAAGACTACACATGAGAACTCCCTGCACATGAGAACCAGAAACAACAGTGAATTTCCCGGGAGAAGCAGGGGACAAAATAAAACAAAACACTGGATTCTCATTCAACCCTATTCCTAATTTTGATCTTAACTGTTTACAACTGTGTAGTTTCTTCTCTTGGATCTCCCGCTATACCACACCCAAAAAGACCAGCAAATAACGGCAAAAAAGTTCTCGGTGCAGCTCTAAGGCTTTGAGAGGTTCAGCACACTCTGATTAGTGCAAAAGTGCAAGATGGAGACTGCCAGAGAGCAATCGCCAGTCTTGAAGATACCTGGCCAAAGAAAAAGCCTAAACACATGATCAGGCTTAAGCCTTTCTGCTCATTCCCTACGCCATGCACTATGATGGAAGAGTCTCTGCCTACATACTTAGCAAAACTGCAAAGAGTATGCTTTACCTCCATCCGTTTGCATAACTGCTTAAAAACCCTCACATCTCTGACTGCCTGAGCCACTAAGCCCTTGCCTCCTCCTCTGCAGCCCTGTCATCTACAGAAATCCCACGTTGCTCAGGAGTGCACGAGTCCTGTCATGCTCTTCAAAGACCCTGCTACAAAGGATGCATCTGATGCTGACAAACTTGAGTGCTAGAAAGCCCCATTTCTCCTCTCCTTGATAGATCCAGAGGAGAAGCACATAACCAGAAACACATGAAACAACAGGAATGGGAATGCCAAAGAGGAAGGTCCAACAGCTGCCAGCAGCGGGAATGCCACCCCGACCCCCTCAGGGCTCACATCTCCCCTGCCCCCTCACAGGCAGCCAGATACATCCTCTCAGACACCTCACAACACCAGCCCATCACCTCAGCAAGCTCAAAAGCAACACTGGTCATCATCTCAGCAGCCACCAAATACGAGCCCCATCTTCCAAATTGCCACTGCTGCTTGGAAAAGGATGTGCTGACTCCAGCTGCATGCAAAGTAACGTTAAACATGTACGCCCATTCACAGCTATAAAAAGGGCTCCTATCCTTCAGTTTTTAATAAAGTATATTAGTAGTATATTTAGTTGTTGCCACCCCATAATTTTCTCACACCCTGCTACAAGAAGAGTAAAAGGATGTGTAAGAAGAGCTTTATGATGTTTTGCCCGTTTGTTTTGGTTAAAGGGTGTGTGGGTTTTTTTAAACACATGGCAGCATTCTGATTTCTATTCTTAGAAACCATTTGAGGCAAAAAAGAGCCCGTGAAAGAACTGAAGTCTGCAAATGAACTTCCTTTCCGCTGGGTTTTTCTCAGCCATCTCCCCTCCAGTCATGCCTGCCAAAATCCCATGCTTTATAGGGGCATCTGTTCTATTCTCTCCAGGCCAAAAAAGGAGACTTTTCAAACCCTTACTACAGCTGAGGAAATCTATAGCTCAATGAGCCTAATGTGATTTTCCCGTGTCTACAGAGCCCGACGTGCAGCTCCACAACTGCCACCAGAAGAGAAAGTAAGTCTCTTTCTCCTCCTTGCACCTTTCCTTCCTCCAGCCACACACTCCCAATCCAGGCCTCTTCTAAAAGCTGTTCTCCTCCCACCCCCATCTAACTGGTTTTTACCATGACTGAGGAACTGAGATATCAACCACGAATGACTCTACATCAACAGCTGAACTGACATACTCTTCTGAATCCCTTCACTGCTGTTAAGTGCTTCACCCACTCTTCTGCTGTGAACTTGGTATACTTCATACAACAAGAAATACATAAAAAATAGTCACTTTCCCATTACTAGAACTGCCCCTAGGGACATTATCTAATTCTGTGTCATAACAAATGCAGACTAATTAACATTGCCTGATACAAACAGAACATCACCCTGAAACTACATTGCCTGCCCATGATTTAAGTTCACACATTGGCCATAGTAGCAAAATTCAGTGGCTCCCGCTAATGCCAGCAGCACAGACAATACCCTGCATACCAACCTGTGTGAGGTGTCTTTATCCAAATGCAGTACACTTCCTCCAAAAACTTTTAATTTACAGTGAAAAACATAGGATACCATAATTCCATCAAACTAAAACCCCATGAAATAACAGTTTTAATATGTTTCAAATAAGCAGATGTTCTAGTACATATCACTTGCATAAGGCTTCAATACAACCACAATAACAAGCACAAGCCACAAGCATCACTGATGTGGCTTTCAGTGAAATCAGCAGAATCAGACCAGAAAAAAACTGAACCTAACAAAATGTGCCCAGACATTAGCATCAGAAAGAAAAGATGAGAAAATTAAGCTGAGCAGAATGCATTTTCATGTATTACAGACAGTGTTTGCACAATACCCCTAAAAATTTCTGAAATACCTCATTTTGTTATGTGTAAAAACTAAAGGGATGTCTGAAAAGCTCCTTTTTTCTCTCCAAGCCAAACATGTCTCATAATTAGAGGCACACAAAGAATATAAGAATATAATAACTGGCAAATGATCCTTTTTGGGTAATTATTTATTTAGCTCTTCTGGCTAGCCAGTCTTGTTCACACATACTCTTCAAGAAGCAGGAATAGCTCTAGCAGAGAAAACATAAACAGGTTTTCAGCATAAGATTGTTAGTACTAGGCATTAAGACAAAAGCTAATATCTGTGCCCACTCTAAACCAGCTCTTAACAGCTCAGCCTGTAAATGCACTGCCTCACTGGCAGGCTGTGGGTATGAGCTGAATACATAAGCTCTTCCTCACATGAAAGGAAAAATATCAAAGCTAAGCTCTATATCTGGGGGGAAAAAAAAAAGGCAATTTAAAGAAGAGGAATACATCCTGACTCTGCCCAGTTTTCTGGTGAACTCAAGATTAAGAGGAATGTTTATGAGCAAAACTAAGTCAATATTTTCAAATCATTTTTTAGAGCAAATCTTAGTTTTACCATTCATAAAATTCAATAGGTAATTACACAGCTAGACAAATGTCCTTAGAGGAAAGCAGAAGAATAATGAATTCCCTACATAATTATTTATAGCTGTGTTTTTGAGTGAACACAGTGTAACAGGCATCAAGCCAACATTTAAAGGCAAAAAAAAAAAAAACCCAGATTTGTAAAACCTTAGATATCTCAGTAAGCAAGTCCATAGTCTACAGTCTATTTCACAATCTAATCTGCCTTTGCAGTACGTAAAAATCCCAACAATTTAGACTGCCTCCGTGATTAATCATTAGGATTTAAAATAAAACCTCGACAAAGACCGGTCCAGAAGCACAACCACGAAGTATGTAATGCTATCAGAACATGCAATTTGCTTAAAATAATATTGCTGGAAAGTGCCACAGTGTTGTCTGCAAAATATTTTGTCTGATCTGTATTTTGAAAAAACCCTTGGGAACAAAATCATTACCATGCATCAGTCAAAATGGCAGCAAGCAGAGATCAGATCCAATTCAGTCTTTCATAGCTAACCCTCAGAACAAGCTGCTTATCACTCCAAAGCTCAAAAAAGATGATGAAAACTATGTAACACAATGTTCTTTAGATCCCTAAAGACAACTGATTAAAGTCAGTTAGGAGCCGATTGGTGTGCAATGATGCTTCTACTTTCCAAATTCACTGCTTAATTGCCAATACAACTTCAAAACACAACAGAGGGGAAAAAATTCTTCTCTCTCCTGCTACTGAAAAGTCAAGCAATAGCTACTGGCAAGTGAAAGGAAGGCCAAGTTGTTATTTTTTTTTCAGCTCCAATACCATCAATAATATTCTGGAGACAAAACTAAACTTTTTTTTTTTTTTTTTTTGGCAACAAACAAATGGAACATAATCCAAAACATTCTCCTAAAATCGTAGGTTTTAAAGTGTCACAAGTGAAAACCAGAAATAAATACCTATATCAGTAGATAAAATTCACAATACAGACAAGGTTTAACTGGATGGAAAAGAATGTTTTTCAAATTTGTATTTTATACATATATATATAAATATATATAAATGCTTTTGCTTTAGTTTAATGCTTCTACATAGATTGCTCTGCTCTATTCCAGTGCTCTGAAAAACAGACTTAAATGGTAAAGATCATTGCTCACAGGGCTGTGCAGAAAGCATTTCGTTCTCCTTATACAATAGCAGGAATTTTCAAGCAATTTTAATCAAATGTTACTTTGTTCTCTCTTATTCAAATAAAACTAGGTTGGCATTATTTTTACTACTGTAGCATTTGGTATTCGTTGCAGGAAACTTGCCAGGTACATATTGGAGCCAGAGGTGCGTAAGTCCTTAAGGAAATAATAAAATGCAGACACAATGAAGCTTTGTCAATGTAAGTAATAGATACTAACTCCTTCCCTCCTGCTGCAACTTTAACGCAAATGGCCAGCAGTTCCATGGATTCAAAAGACTGAATCCTATATCCTTGCTCTTGCACAATACCTCCACTGCCCTCCACATGCATAACATTTCTTTAGGACTAGACATACTTGCCTTCTTTATCCAGCACCAATACACTTCTCTGTTAGGAAATGTCCACTTTCCACCAATGCTTACAAGAAGAACCCGCACACCTCTCACAGCCCTCCCAGTTTAAGGACAGGCCAGCTTAATATGACGCAAAAGTACCTTCCAAACATACAAACATTCCAAACAAGTACCTTCCGAACATACACAGACCTTAGCAATAAACGATCAGAAGAATCCCAGTATTCCTTCTTGAGTACAGAATCGAGCACTTGTAGAGATGCACATAAAAGTTGCAAGATGAGTTAAGAAGTAAATGCAAAAGGAGATGGGAAGTGCGGGGTGGAGAGGGGAGGGGGAAAGAAAGTTGGAGGAAAGAAAAAAAAGGGCAGCTATAGGTATCATAAGCATCACCAAAACCAACAGATTTTACGTATCCCATGTCTAAATCAAAGCCACAGTCAAAAAACACACAAACCCCTTTCAAAGCAAAAACTAAATTATGGTTTTAAGATAGCACTAAACTAAAATAACAGAAAATAAAAGGTATGTCAATAATTCTACTGGGTTTGGATTCATTTGTCCACTCTGCTTTTCTGCAGCTTTCACTCATCTCAGGAGAAACACCAGATTCTTGGAGTCACTTTTTCTCCTGCAAATAAATGGTTAGGCAAAAACAATTATGTTCATTTGTACGGTGTAAAATATCCTCCAAGAAGACAGAGACAAGCAATATGCAGCACCGAGGTAGCTTCTGGGAAGAGCACAGCTGCTACACGAGCAGAAAGCAACTGCACCCATTATGTTTAATATGTGGGGAACCCGGCATCCTGGTCCTACTGGTGGCAATTCTTCCTTAGTGAAGAAGAAAATCAAGCTGTTCCAGAAGGAGAATCAGAGCAGGATAGCCTGTCAAAGATGCATACCAACCTCTGAAATTGTTAATTTGTCTCAGCAAATGTGAAGAGACACTTCTCTCATACATCTGCTGCAACTCAAACAGACTCTGCCTGCGCATTACTGACTAGAAATGTTTTGTGATGATTTTTTTCTTTTTTTAATTTGTTTTGGACCATGTCACGTAACATGTATTTATCCATTAACATCCCCTCATTACCTTCAGTGACAATACCATTTCAAAACTGAGTCTTGCTTCAGTAATCTATTAAATCTCTAGTTTTTTTGCAGAAGCTTATTTCCATCATCTCTATTATATCACCTAAGTAACTACTAAACTTGGATTTATTTCAGGGAAATATATAAATCTCTTCTGTAAAAATCTACATTGAGGAGCACACACTATGCCCCCTTTACAGCCCTGGGAAAGATACGGGAAAGATACAGAAAAGATACAGACACTTTCATACTATAGATCAACAACCCCTGTTTATACGTCTATTTTGAAAATATGATAAATCATACCCCATGGTCTATGGAGACAACCAGATCTCCACTGACTACAGAGGTCCACCTGAACATCTATGTGTAGTTTGATGATCCACCTCCTTGTGCTACGCTCTCTTTGCCCTGCTCCCCCTCATGACAGCAAGAAGAAACACTTGAGATCAGTTTCAGACTTCGTTTAGGTAAACAAGAAAGGCAACGAACCATGTGCAGCCAGTGTAAAAAAACCACTCATACTCCGCTAAAAATGTTCCAGGCTGAATTCAACATCCACAAGGAGCAAAGGAAAACAACAACACAGATTTTCTTACAAAGATTTCTTGGAACTGGAAGATGCTGATGCTGCTCCCAAACACTACTTAAACTGCTTTTTTTCAGAGTATTTTTAAACAGGACAAAACATCATAAATAAGTAATTTAGTGATCCAGGGTTTCCACCTTCATATTGTTTACTGCCACTGAAAAGACTCCCATGATCAATTAGTACTTCACACCTATGTCCAACAGACACTGAAATCTAAAAGCGCCTGACTTTATCAAATCCACAGCCTATCACAAAACCTGCTAACATGATCACAGTAGGACAAAGTGGAAGAGTTTTGCAAACGAATGATGTGTATTGATACAACCAGTGCAAGAGCAGTGGAGCCATTCAATGTTTTGAAATGGAGGAACATGAAAGACAAGATGATAGAGAAGGAGATCTGATGCCTGCTTATAGCAAACCCAAAAACTGCAATGAAACTTCACAAATTCTAGAAGCCCTCCAAAAAAGATGGCAAAGCCTGCACTTGCAAACCACAGCTTAAACCAGCAGGGCACAAAGAACTGTATTTCAGACTACACAGGTGCAATTACTGTGATGCTCTGCATATCCTTCATGTTCTCCAAGGTGGTGTCAACGAAACACACAAAAGCCCAGTTCAGTGGCACTGTTCTGGAGCCAAAGGCCATGCTGGACTCTGGATACCCTTCCCTTCATTTCTTGTCACCTCTGTGGGCCAGATTGAGCTGTCCTCTAAGCACCTACATGGGTTAGGATCCCCATGAGACTCCACTTGGGTCTCTCCCTTCGAAGCAAAGGCAAACAGGCACAGGTCATGGGAGCCTACGTCATCACTCCATCCTCTACTGGCCTTTCAGCATCAGTGCTATGGGGACAAATGCTGCCAGGGATTTCCCCTCCAACCAATGCCTTAAAATAACACTGGGATGTGGGAGGAAAGCATGTAAGTTAACAGTGCCTCACACAACCCTATTTTAAGGAGGAAAATCCTGAGGGCTGGTAGGGTTTTGCTGCTTTCTCCCAAATGTTGCCACTTTAGGCACTCCCATCATATTCTGCCTCCTCCTCCAGCTTTAATCACCTGACAGCATCACAGTAGCAAAAATAATGAAGACTACTATACATGGAAATGAATAAGAAATGAGAAAGCATTTTTCTGCCAAGATCAAAACAATAGCAACCAAGTATTTTTCACTGTGCCAGCAAAGACTTCTGCTGTTTCTCAGGCTGCAGTATCACTCTTTGATTTGACAATTTACCAGAAAAAAAAAATAAAATAAAATTACTTGAACATTAACATCAGCAACTCATCCAGTCTCTTAGAAGCTGAAAAACACATACCTGGCGTACGAAACTGTTAGAGGTAGTGTCAGAAGATGTACTCCCATCTGATCCTTTGAATCGGTTTTTTCTTCTTGCGCCTTTACCGTAAGACTGTAAGAGGGGAAAAAAAAACCCAAAACAAAAAACAAAAACAAACAAACAAACAAAAAAGGATTAGAGGAACTGTGTTGCACAGAAGGCTTTCAGTAAAAGCATCACCAGTGTCTCCTAGGCTAGCACAGATTCAGATGACTGGCTTTGTGTCAACTAATAAGCACCTATTCAGTAAGCACCTAACAGACAATGTGCACAAGTGCTCACCAACACAACTAGGTTTTGGCCAACTGAGCCCCAAATGCTTTTTTGGCTTGTTTACCCCCCATATTCAGGTTTAGAGAAGCGTTTACAGTCTTGTGCAGTTGCAGTATTCTTCACCCAAGTCACAATCATTAAAAAGTCCAGTTTGTTTTGCAGCTAGTTTAAATAAACAAGGTAGGAAAGAAGATACTGGAGCAGTCTCCGGTACATTACAGCTGTGAGCCAAGTCAGCTGAGGGAACATTAAACAGTGAGAAGAGACCAACAACTTGTTCATTTGGATATAATCTTACAACTAAGGAAGAATTTTAGGTAAATAAAATCAGTATAACAATAAAAAATGACTAAACATGTAATTGGAAAAAAATAATATGCAACTAAAAAGCAAACCATCATTTTTATCTTTAGAAAATCAAAAAGATACCAGAAGAAAGCAAAGGTTGTCTGAAGCAAAATTAAACTATACTATAGGAACACAGCAAACAGCCCAACCCCCCCAAGAAAAGCTGTTTGTTCTGTGCAATGAATATTGTCCATCAATAAATATCATAAAACAAATATCAAAAACCACAAAAGGGTTTAAAACTATGCTATTTGCATCCACCTACTTTTGTAGTGACTGTAATCCATGCCATGACACCAGCTCAGACCCTTCCCAAAGCTCCCCTCCCGGGTATAGCAAAATCTCAGATTAATCCTTTACAACTGCACTAAGAGACAGCCCTTCCTACCCAGTCACACTCCTTAAATTCATCTAAACTTACTTCAAAATCATGTCTTGACTACTTCAAACATTATGTTCCTTGAGGTTGATAAATGCATTTTTTTTTTGTCACTCATCACGCTTCTGTAAAGGTCATTTTACTAATCTATCTCTCTGGATCATGTCTCCTGTCATTAAATACCTTCCACAGTTCTCTCCAATAAGCAGGGTCTTTGACTCCACTTTCAAGGTCTGCCTTGGCCTACTCCCAATCTTAGCTCTCATCTTGCATTCAGCATTGAACTTCTGAGTTCCCCAATAACTCAGGGGGGAAACAAACAAACACAGAAACCCCAACAAAACCAGAAACAGCAGCACAAAATCAAACACCAGATTCCATCACCTATATGCTGACATTTCAGAGAGTAATTTCCTGTCCTCCATCATACTACCTCACAATCCTTCTCCCAGGAATTTCTTTACAGAAATCACATTGTTATCCTTAAAATATACAACAAAAACCCCTCTTGATAATAAGGTACTAGTGTGCTGGTATCTCAAAATATCACATTAATAAATCATATTTTTTATCCATTATTATTAATTAGCATTCCAAGCATGTATATGCAACCTGCTGTTGACCTTGGCCATAAGCCACTGGGGATCCTGGGTTTTGGCATGATGAGAGAATTATAGTAAGGTTATTGGAGAACATGGCTGTGCATGCGTTACAATGCAGCACTCCTGATAACCCAGCCTTCATACTGCAAATCCTGGGATAAAACTGAGCTTGGGTGCATAAAGCGTGTCCTTCCCTAGACCTGGGCAACCTTCAGAGCACCACGCTGAGCTTTGGGCTGAAGTCTCATCGGTTCTCGTGGTACAGAAAGCAGTCTCCAGCACAGGTTTGGGGGCACACTTAAAATCTCATACTGGCAGATTTTTAAGATCATGACCTCAAAATCAGAGCTGTAGCTCTTTGCAGTAACACATATGATAAATATGATGAAATATTTTGCAATCTAAGAGTAACTGAGGAGGACAGCAAATAGCTACTACTAAGTTCAGATCATTTGCCAAATCAACAAATCCAGGTAACTTGATACCACGAGATGCAAGGGAACGATCTCAGCCTCTATCTGGACCATTAAGTGTTGATTCAGGGCAAGTTCAGAGCGATGGTTGAAATCTAATATTATACCAATGTTTTAGAAAGAATGACTCAAGTAACAATAGATCTGTCAGCCTGACACTGATTCTGAGCAAAAAGAACTTAGTATCTGTTATGTCACTAAATTAACAAGGACTTAGGAAAAAAGCAATGGTTTTCCCACAAAATATAGATTTGCGGGAAAGATATTTTGCCAAATATATTATTTTTACAAAACTGTAAATAAGCCATGTAAAAACTTTGTGAAGGGCACATGAATCAACACTACCTGTTGGTTTAAGGCAGAACTATATGTAAATATATATATGTGAAAGTCATCATGCTACACATTATGGGGATTAAAACAGGACTTTCTGATGAGTCTAAATCTGTAACCCAGAAAAAACGTGCACATATTCTTTCACAGGGACTTTTTTGTGTTTGTTTCCAGTTTCTACAATATTTAATTTACAAAATCAGTGTTCCCTTTTATAACGCAGAAAGCTACTACAAAGGCAAAAGAGGGACTGTGTCTAGAGCAGTGAGGATAAAAACAAACAAGAACAGAACAAAAACACAAGACAAGTACAAACAAAATGCACAACTAAACAACTAAAAGCATTTATTTCGAGCAACATCACACAGCAAATGAAGCTAAGACTGAAACTCACCTTGATTTTTCAGTTTGGGGAGTTTTTGTTTATGCACAGCAGCATGCATGGGTTTGTTCTAGTTTTGTATCAGTGGAAACTAACTATACAGCAGTACAAGCTAAATACTAACTTTAAACACAAAAAAAAACAGCTGACAGAGTGGGAGGCCAAGGCTACACAATGTAGGGAAAGTCAGTTTTACACCTGCTTCTGTGCACAGACTGATTCTGTGGAATCAGAGGAAAGGGGGACAACTTCAGTACATGGGAAAAGTGGGATTTGATGACCCTTCTCTTTATTTTAAAGGACCCTAATCTGGGATTACATTTATCTTCCAGACCTTTCAAGCTTATTCCCACAGTCAGAAGTGCCCGAACCTTTCCTCTAAAAATGAGATAACTCTTACATAAACAAAACAGATTCTTACATATTTAAAAAAAATGATTAACTATTCCTGTCATGTGGAGAAGCATGAATACTCATCCTGTCATATTATGTTTTGCTTCTTTGAGTGTATTCTTCCTATAAAATCTTAAAGCGAGAACAAGAACTTTGCACAAAAAGAAAATAATCTACCAGTTACTTCCAATTCTGGGGGAAAAAAAAAATATATTTTTTTTAACAATGAACCCAATATGTTACAGTGATTTTCATATTAAAATTAGCTGCCTTATCTGTGTTCTGTGCAGCAGTTGGCTGCAATTAGGTAGCTAAAAATAAAGGACTGAATCACAATCTATGGACATTGACCATTAAAAGCAACAACACTGGGCAGTTGTTCTTAACCTATAAGGTTAAGCTAACAGAACAACCATAGGGGACCAAATGTCTCTGCACCCAGTATACCATGGTAACAAACTCAGTATCATCATTTTCCCCAGCTAATTTTAATAGAACCGACTCCAGTCCTGCAAACAACCTTGTTTATATAAAAGTTTGCTGAGAAGAAAATTCTCATTGGATTTCAGCAGAACAACTTAGACAAAGTTATGTACACATGTGTTTACGAGACCAAAACTGTAGCTTGGTTTATTAGTCAGATGTGCAAAGTTCTTTTTAAATCGGCTGAGTTGCCAAAGACAAGAAACACACACACGCATTTATGTTCTACAGCTTCTTAAAAACCTGTCAAACAATGTGAAACTTTTTAAAAAAAAAAAAAAAAAATTACCAAAGTAATCTTGTAAAAAAACCCAAACGTTTCATCACCAAAGTCTGCTTTCCAACTCTGACGTGAAAGTACATTGTGTAACCTTTATTCAACCCACATAATCAAATGAAATATGGGAATCATATGAAGCATTAGAGGCATGCATAGCAGTTCCCTGATAATTAGCAGTTTCATATACAATTACTCATTACTGCAAATGGATGAGATCAATGTCGCCTAATGAAACCCTTTAATTTTAATGAGGTTCTGCCTCAACACATGAAAAGCATGCATCCGTAACATTTAATCTTCTAACACACACAACAAGCAGAAGGCATGGTTTATCCCTGTAGGCAAAATACTGTCATCTGGAAGAGGAAATATAAAACATTTAAAATGACCAACTATATACAACCAGAGAACTTATCGCCAGCAGGAGTCTTAAAATGCCCTTCACCAGTAAGCACTCCAATGGTATTTGATATCAAAGCAGAGGTGAGGACTACACATAGGGTGAGCCTTAACCTTTACTGATTATAATAGATAAAAATAGCACCAGTCATTGAGACTGATGGTAGGTGGCAAAGATAAACCCTTAAAAACTAGCCTGCTGATGTCATTCAAAGAAGGAAGGAAAGGGGCAGAAGATTTAGACAGCAGAGTCACTGATGTCAAGTCAGGTCTTGAAACATAGATGCAAGAAAGGAACTGAGGAGCACAAAACCAGAAAATAAAAACTCAGAGCTTACATGATCTCAGATGAGCAAATGACCAATTACAAGGATCAAAAGAATACCCAAAGGTACAGACAGATCCCCTGAAGGACTAGGGAATAACCAGAAAAGTCAGAAATGAAAGAGTGTGCTAAGCATTCTTCCTTCCCATACAAAAGCTTTGAAAGGTATTTAAAAATTCTTTTGCCCTGGACTGCATGCTGGGACAGTGCAGAACATGCACATCCACCTCTTAGAAGAATAAATCACTGCCACTTTAATGAATGCCTTACAACAAGGCAACAGAATGTTCCTTTAGGTCAGACCTCCTGAGATTTCTCTGGTCAATGGCCAGGCTTGCCACCTCTCAGAAACAATATCCTCCAGCGTGGTGGTGTAGCCTCCAGCTTTGGCTGCATAACTGTAAAACCCCACATCCACACTCCGACACCACAAATGGGGCATCTTGGGATATAAAAGGTCAGCTGCAGAAGAAGACATGCATATTCCTGATCTTTACACCACAAATCACACTAACCTCATAAAGCAGGGAAGTTCAACCTTCTGACAGTATAGACAAGGGCTGGAAGATGCACATAGAGGAGCTCCCCAACACTCCACAAATCCACTCCACGATGGAAATGGAGGCAAAAGGGCAATGTTGGACATAGCAATATATCCTGGCTTGCATTCATCTCGGGGCTGGGTTTCAGAACGCCCTACATGGTCCACATCAGTGCAGCCCTATGACAGGCGCTCACCCTTGTGACATACCTGAAGTTGCCTGAGGAGCACAGACTCATGTGCCCGTAGTAAAGAATCTCAAGGTTACGTTTCAAAACCTGAATTTCTTCAAACAAATAGGTGCTATCAGGATACCATTCAGAAAAGACAAGGCTTCCCTTCAGGAACCCTATCAAATTGAGGATCTCCATAAACAGTCATCAAGTTCACACAAGCTATAGCGATGAGTCTGCAAAGACCATTCCCCGGTCCTTGTATAAAATCCTCCGCCTACACCAAAACAAAATCCATGCAAACAAATAATAACAAAACCCCTCCACAAATAATTTATTTATACAAACTTTCATAGAGAGTCCAAAAATAAGTATTTGACAGATGCTCCTTTTTTCCCCACATAAAAGAAAATGCATTTGTGCTGAGAAATCTGTAACAGGGTTAAATCTTTGATGCTCTTTTCTGCCAGCCTGTGATAAAGGCTTGCCAGTACTGCAGCTAGAAATAGCCCAATTCTCACCAGCTCCTACACTTCTAAGCCACATCCCAGTGCTCTCAGCCTGGCCTCAGACCAGGTCACCTGGCAGTTTCCACCCGCTAGACAGGGAGTATGGGACTTGGCCTGCCCTCCTCCTGCCCGGTGGCTTGGAAACCCACCTCAGTGAAAATCTGCTGCACATCTCCCCATAAAGCCAGTGATGAAGATGTCTGCTCCCAACTCAGCAAAACAGGAGCATGCAACAGCAGAAGGTGTGGAAGCTCATGCCCAAATCCTGCTGTGCCTCCTGCAGCCTTTTAAGATTGGCAGCTATGGTTGCAGGCCACATGCCTGCTCCTCCCCACCTGCTCTCCATATATTTCTGTATTTCTCTTACACAATCAAACAGAAAAAGAGATCTGACTCTATGACAGAAAGGTACTTTCAGGGAGCAACAGCCAGCCACAGGGAAGCTTCCCTCTGCTAAGGGTCTGCTGCCCTGCTGACAGAGAATAAGGCAAGCCCTTGGAGGGCAGGGAGGGTAATTTTGGTTGCTTTGCATTATTCTGAAACTCTTCAATCCTGGCACAGGGAATGACTGAGTAAAAGAAGAAGAAAAAAGTTTCCACAGAAGTCAGTTCTGGAAGAGTACAAGAACTTTTCATCCATAATGGTTTGAAATCATAAACCTAGAAACAAAGCAAGACAAAACCAGAGATTCACCTTTAGGAGATGGTTACCGGATATGTAAGTTAGGACTGAAACTCCCAAATTGTCTCAGATAGATTCTACGCTCTATGAAAACGTACAAAACAATTATTACATCCCATATATGCTGGTGATGTGTAATACCCAACTGGTAAATAAAAGTCTCTAGAAGAGATGCAAGCTTGCTTACTACTGACAGAGTTCAGGACAATGCAAAGTAAACCCCAAGAGCCAAGGAGAATCATCAGAAAAGTAACAGCTGAAACCTGAGGGGCTTTTTCTTCAATGAAGGGCTATTAACATTTATTTTTGTCAGTAAGAGGAACAACACTGAAAGGAGGTTACCACCATCAGGAGAGAAAAGACTACCTCTTGCTGAGGAACATGAGAAAGTCCAATGAATGGCACTGGATTTCATCTCTTCTTGGTTTGTTTATACTCCACTGAGCTGCTGCCACACTGGATCTGGCTTCTAGGATGCTGCCAGAAGAGAGTAAAACCTCCCATGCCTCTATAATGAATGGCTATTGTTATTATTTAAGTAAGGAAAGGGATATAAATTTTGTTTGTTTACAGGTTGCAAAGTATTCTTGCAAGTCAGTGCTGGGAAATACACTGCTGCAAAATGTTTATTTGAAGAATAGGTAAACATGGTATGAATGTGATAAATCAACTCAGCTGAAAGAGAGCAGCAGAGGCCAGCGTGATTAATCTGCTGAGAATAAATCTCTGGCTATTCCTTCCATTCTTTATTACCCCAAGTCAGGCAGTAAAGGGATGGTGCTATGCAATTGAAAAGATAGCTGGAAATCCAGGAAGGACAACGGTCAGTGCTAGGGCCAAATAACTAAGCTGATATTCTGGAGGCACCACTTGCACATTACTATAAAATTCACGTTAACATGGATCACAGCCAATACAGAAGGAGAACTGAACAAGCCCATCCCTAACCCCACGTCTGCAGTCCACCTTCAGCTGTGCAACCCAACCAGCTGGAGACAAGCGCTCCTGGAATGATGAAGCCTTTAGACTTGGAAGGGGGAAGCACTTACAGAGGAAAACTAAATGCAAGTGAAAGAGCTAAAGAAAACCATTAAGAGGAGAACTGTTTTCATTTAACATGTATCAGGTTGTTAGGACCTGTATTGACAGATGAGGCATAAGAAGGCAAGAAAAAGAACAGGAGGACAATAGTAATGGGGAAGTATTCATCCAGGATAAGTAAGATTCTTCCTCCCTCCACAAGATACTCTGCAGCTGCCTGATACAAGGTTTCATTATATTTTTGTTGAAACATCTACTATAATTTACTGATCTGATGTGCTGTGACTGTTCCTATGACAGAACACAAGAAGCTTTACGATGAGAAAATAGCAATAGAAATTGAATCTAATGATTTCTGGGGACTGAGGGACTTTGAAGTAGGATCAGAAAAAAAAATTTACACAGGAGGAAGGAAAAAGAGAAGAGAAGCCAAGAGTCACCATGAAAGGCATTAATATGCTATGTTATATTATAAACAAATCAGCATAGCATCTGAGTTAATTAAAATTATTAAATTGAACCTTCTACTGATTCAACTTCCCAGAATTAAAGGGCTCTTGAAATAAAGAATTAGAAAGAGGACTGGAGTTGGTCTTTTAAAAAACAGATACTGACCGTCAAACACTGATACATTTGAACAGTTTGCTTGGTTTATGATTTCAGACTGAGAATGCTGATTTTATTACAAAAAGCCACACCCAGAACTACCACCTTGTACTGACATATACCTGACCACTGTGAATATCTCCACAGTGTAACTGTTAGCATGTGCTTTGATCTGGATAAAACTGGACATCTAAAACAATATCACAACCTCATCTGGACTAGGATCACAGTGAGTACCTAAAACTATGGTTTTACAGTAATATGGACCTAAAAGCCACAGAATTTTAGGTGATAAAAAGTAACACACCAATACTTTGTCCCCATTGCAAAGAACTTCCCAGGGAGAGTACAGTAGAACTGTCACAATCAATGCCTATTTTATTTTGTTTGCAGATCTTGTTAGCAAAACACATTATGAAAGTAAGAAACAGATTTTACACAGAGGCCATCTAGGAATATTTCACATTTTTCACTACCTTTTAAGAATCATTACTTCCAGAGTGTTAACTATATTCACCCCTCTGCCAAGTGGTGACAAATTCGGTCAAAATGGATGGCCAGGCATGATCCAAGATAATGGACCATGATGTACAGCCAGGTTAAAAGAAATCCTCAGCTTTGCAAAAAATTCTTGGATAAGATAAATTCTGAGGCTTGTTACAACTCTACAAATGCTCTTCAATCATATTTTGCTAAATCATAATTCCCAGAAGTAGCACTTCAGAGAGCATACTTCTAGGAGTGATATCACTATGTAAGTTTGCATGCCTTTTTCCCTGATGTATAACTTGGCATGAAATGTACTAGGATTGATACTCAAGTACTTTAGTGAAAAAGATAGTGGTGGGCATAACTGAAGTACCTGTAGGCAATCTACTTGATGATTCACACGTCCTTATTAAGCCTCTCCTTCTCACTGTATGTTCTAAAGCAGCAAGCCCATACAATATTGATTTTTTAGAAATCATGTTAATGGAGCAAAAATTCAAATCAGAATAATTGTCTCCCAGTGCAGTGCATGCTAACGAATTAACTAACATTATGATTCAGACAAAGGGCTCTTTTGCTTTCATAACCTTATCTCCCCTACACCAAAGGTTTACGTATGACTAGAATATGTACATATGGAGAAGATATGATCCTTGCTTTGCCTAATGGCTTTGGTTCCAAAAACTGAAAAATATTCCCTGAACTAAAAAGCCACATTATTACTATCTTAAAAAGTGTATCTTTTTCAGCTGCAAGTGTCCAGAAACCAATTCTGTTAAACAGAATACAAGTACTTTACCTGAAACATAAATAGCAAGCTATCCTTCCTCTCTAAACAGAGGTTCTTTATGCCTAGTTAAAAGAAGGGTAAAAATCAATTTCATGACCAGTATTTGACATTTGTCCACAGCAGCGAGGCACCATATGACTAGACAGTTGCAATTCTATGCTTAGGGCTGAAAAGACATAAAAAGGGGGGTGATTTGTAGGTCAGAAATTAGTTCCCTTGCCACTGCTTCTGGAGAAGCTGTCAAAGCATATGGCCCTACTGAAACGTCTGTTCTGCACTTGGAAGCTGCAGTCAAATTCACATCCAAAAAGACACACTTTCTTTTTTAGTTTAACCTAGCCTCTGGTTCAGTGCCTGGATTTTGCTCTGCTGTCACTGGTCCCCAGCAAATAAAGATCAATTAGTGAGCCTTTTGACAGACTGACAGCATTTTCCTCCGGCAATTGAGCACTTCTGTGATGAAACCAGACCACCTTCTCAAAGAAAACTAAACATGAGAGATAGTTTTGGCAACAGTAACAAAAACTGCCACCCCAAAAGGAAAAAAAACCCTCTGCCCTAACACGAACAAGCATGTTTGTAATTTAAAACGCACGCAATCAGATTTTACCACCCTTTTACTGGGTTTAAAAATAGCACCGTCTTTGTAGCCAACTATTGCAAACTCGAAGATATTATGCAACATTTATATATTACACACGAACCACCTTTCAAAATATAAAGTCCTTACGAAGTGCACAAACATCCATACCCTGCCTCCCTCTCTCCATCCATCCACCTGAGCGCAGCGCACACGGACTCAGTTGTTAAAATCTCAAGGATGACTGTACAACCACCTTCTGCACGAGAATCGAGCAGATTAAATCTGCAGCGTGCTCAACACCTTCAGCCTCCCTAAAATTCCTGCTCAACAACCTGCGTGAACCACCTTCCCCCATCAGCACAGACTGTGACCAGCCTGTGTAACAGACGAGGAAGGTTTCAGCATGGCGTGGTTAGCATCAGGTACAGATACAACAGGTTACTGGAGCAGGGAAGACTAGCCGTAACCTGTGAGTAATACGGAAGAGCACCTTAATAGCAACGTATTCTGATATATTCATCCTCCAGATAACTATAAGGGGATTCTTGACTTGCGAAGCTTCCATGGCATACAGCATCCCACTGTGAGGGCTAACTGATGAGCATTTGGGAGTGCGGACGGGGAACGGGGCGTCGGGCGCCTCAGGAGAGCCGTCAAACTT
>JANHGB010015261.1:0-31996 GCA_026283785.1 Coracopsis vasa | reverse complement strand
CTGGGGTTGTTCAGACTGAAGAAGAGAAGACTCCAAGGAGGCCTTTCAGTTCTTTTCAAAGGGGCCTATAAGAAAATCGGGAAGAGACTTTTTAGCAGGGCCTGTTGCAGTAGGATGAAGAGTAATGGTTTTAAATTAAAAGAAGGGATATTGCTTATCTAAGGTTAGTATCCTTTCTTGCCTTAATATTGAAAGAGAAATAAACTGTCTATTGTGAATATAGTTCAGTAAGAAAAAAAAATTCTACTGTTTCCTTTGCTTATTAAGTGTGAGCTAGAAAAGAGGCGAAGCTATAGCAAACAGCAAAGAAACTTTGGCTATTCCTCTTTAAAAATGGTATGATACATGGTTTTAAATTGTTTATTTTGAACTGATTTTTTTTGTCCTTACAACCCTAACAGGGATCTTGAATAGCATACAGTTAATTTTACAAGTCAGATATTTACTTCTCTGATTTTTGAATTTTAATCTCAGAACTCTTTCTTTCTATTGAGTTAGAAACCATCAGATCAAGCCCCTGGGATTGTCATGAGATTTTCCATAAGCAAATCTCCCTTTTGAGGACCGCAGAATGGATGCTAAATTTGCAGCCATGCTTATATGTGAAGCTAAAGAATAAATAAAACTTACGAGAAACAAGAACTATGCTACACAGTTGATTTCATGGAGGAGCATAATAAATTTATATAGTGCAATGATACAAGAGATATCTCTCAGATTTATAGAAATCTGAGAGTGGAAATTTACTATCTCCCTAATCAACCAAAATGTACTAGAAAGTCGTGATCCTAGATTTATACTACTTCTTACAGTGTGGTATAGCCAAACCGCAAAACGGAAGTGCAACAACTGTACTCTGAGATCCACAGTAAATTTTAATGGAAAATAAAATAAAATCAGAACTAAAAAAAACCTGAAACCCTAGATTTAAGCCTTTTCAGACCATGTTATAAGAACGAAGAGGAGGAGGGAAGGTAAAGGGAAAAATGAAGTTCTCTGGGTCAAATTTTATATTTCAAAAGCATTTCTCTTACATGAGGACTTAATGGTTGTTGCTGCAAAGTAAAATCTGGATATGACCCCACTCTCTATGTCCATAACCAACCTACTGAGAGTGGGACACATATACCAGGACTCATAATTTAATTTTTCTTCTCACATTTAATATAGTTGCTACATCCAGATCCAAAGTAAATTGCTTAACTGTTTCTAATTTTATCCTAGAAATATACTTCTGCATAAAGAGGATATAAACTGCAAACCAAGAAATACATCTTTATGAATTCATAGCATTTTTAAACTGCCAGTGCTTCTGTTTCTCTAATAAGTAAATGCAGTATGGAAAAGTTAAATGCTGGATTTTACAAAGTAACTAATATTTCTAGATTTATTAAAAGGTTCTATTTTACAAACCTGCCAAACTCACAAATTCCATTCTCAGAGTACAGAGTAAATCAATATAACTGTAACTATTTTCGATCACAGGTTAGTTTGACATAATTATTTCATTCTGAAATTTGGGAGCACTTAGTATTAATGCAACTGATGAAAAGTGGCAGTCTCTCTCTTACAGTGAAAATGTAATTTAAGAAAGAAGTATTGATGTAGTTAAGTCTGAATGGTGAGAATTAATGCCTTTCTATAATCTTGCCATTTCTTTCATCTCACGTTATTAGTGCTGCAAGCTGAAGCTGTTGTTACTTTGCTTTGCTCAGAGGTGGTTTAAATCGAAAGGCCTGGATCTGGATTTCAAGAAGCTTGGATTCAGACCTAGATTTTTGCATATGCGCAGCATTATGGAATTTCTATTTCTTGATGTGTTTCACACTTAGCAGGAATCCAGTTTTATTTTGGAAGCATCTTAAAATCTAGTTTTGGCCAACATGGTGGGAATGCAAAAAAAAACTCTGACAGCAGAATTTTTCCCTGCTTAAGAAATAAGCTTTCACCAAAGCTACTGAAATATTATAATTCAAGTCCTTTGTCAGATTCTGTATCAATGGAGAGCCTAGATTTTATAATATTTACCATTCTAATACTCATAATTTATCTCTAATCAAAATAGAATTAACCTAGATATAACTGAGAATTTTTCATAATTCCAGTCTAATTGAATCAGATCACACAAGTTCAACAAAGTTCAAACAAAGTCCTAAAGAAAACACTCAGGCTTCCCAATTAAAATTCAGTCATCAGGGCTGATTTTCCAGGAGCTATTCTTATTCAGCCATTCTCTGGCTACTGCTCAATCATTCTGTCACAAATAATCCATCCTCAAGACTCATAACAGGTTTTTATTGGCATTCATTTGGGAGAAGCTGGCACTTCTGATTTGTAGGCTTGTCATATGAATAATGAAGGAATGCTAAACTCATGCCCATAAAGTAATTAGACCACAATATCATATGTTGCACATACACACAGTGTGTGGTTGGTTAGACATTACCTGCATCATCAATTTATGGACAAATAATTGAAATACAGACAAGATAACCTTTATTTTGTATTGTCTGTATTAGACTATGTGTCTTCTTATAAAGTCAGATTCCTAGAAACATGAATTCAATAATGAAAGATAAGTCTAGCCTAAAAGACCTTCCCTATAACCAAAGATTAATTTCCATATACATAATTTATTCTGAAGTTTGTATCTTGCAGTCCTGGTATTTCAAGTGTGAAAAGCAAATACTGTCCACTGAAAACCAGATATGATTTCTTTGTGTGTGAGATTCATTACCAGGAGCACTACACAACAGTATACTACAGATGGGCTAAATATATAGGCATTTAAAAGAGATGGAACCTTAAAACAAAGTGAGAATGAGGTCTCTGGAATGTACTCACAATAACTTCCTAACACAAGTCATCAAGGAGCCAGTAAAAGCAAGGACATTGTTGGACTTGATTCTTATCAACAAGGAGAAACTTGCAGTGTGAGTTGGGAGTGGCCTTGGCTCCTTGGCTGCAGTGATGGTGTAATACAGCGTCCTGAGAGAAGTAAATGAGGCAAAATAAAGAAGAAGCTTTTTTTCCTGAGACTGCAGTTGGACACTGGGACAGGTTCTGCCCACTGAGGTTGTGGAGTTTCCATCCTTAGAGATATCCAAATCCTCACCTGACACAGCAATAAGCAACCTGCCTCACCTGACTGTGTCACCATCCTACCTTTTTAACACACACATAACCATTTCCTGTGATACAGGTTGCAGCTGAAAAGGAATGGACTGATATTTCTCTAATATACGGTGATGACTGGAGATAACATAAAAACTATCACAACAAACTGATGAAAAAATATCAGTATTCTGTAGTTCTCAGAGATAGTGCAAGAGTACTGAGTGATCATTGCTATAAACTGCCATTATTTTGTGCAACTCTATGATGATGGATACCACACTACAGACAACCTCCCAGAGCAGCAAGTTAAATTTCAAGCCTATGCCTTGACCTAAAATCTTATTATTCTTATTTTAAAAACATGCTCATTTGCTTACTGAAAAACAAGGACAAATGTTAACTACAAGATTCAAAACTTTATTTTTCTTAATGCTGCTATAACTACTGCATGCATAAAAAATGCTTTTTTCTTCTTAAGAAGGCGGTTTGCAAAAAAGAGGGGCCAACAATATCTAGCAGTCAGGATCACTGTTCTTTGTGAGATTTCTATAAAGTGCCTACAGATTAGATTCCTAACAAATTATGCATGACTCAGTAATTTGTCAGAATTCTAGAGATATTAAATTCATATGTCACGGTAAACACAATATATTTAAAACAATATGTGTCTGAATCTTAACCTTATTTTTTTTTTTTTGTTTTTTTACTCTCAATAGTCTCAGAATTTATGAAGAAATGTGATAAATCAGAAAAATATAATATTTTCCAGCTTGCTGGGAGATAACAAAGGTTCTTACTTTGATTTCAACTGAATTTCTGTAATTTCCAAGTTTACTACTTGACTGATGCATGAGTAGTTCTAGATATACACTCAGTGTTAGCAGGACCGAAGTCAAATGACAAGGATTTTCTCTAGCTCTTGTTTGGAAAGAAGAGGGAATAAAGGCTATTAACTAAAAGCAATGCCAACCCAAGCAATTATTCCTAAAGGCTGATACTACCACCTTGTGTCTGTAGGTCTAAAAGGTTTTAACTATATGTTGATTAAATGTACACATTGCTCAAGTACTTTAGGTATTAAAAATACTTTTACATACTCAAATATTTTTTCTGAGAAGATATTTTATATCTTGTAACATTTTCATGCACTATGGTTTTGAAAGGGAGAAATATGTGAATGCCTAAAAGTAAAAAAATCCCAAACCTAAACACATCACGTCTGTAGCATTGACTCCGAGGATCTCATAGAGATTACAAACTATGAGTAGCTCTGCTGCTCTAAGCCAAAAGAAATCCAGACTTTTGGCAAAAGAGAGGAAAAGGAAAATTATCAATTACTGAGAATCTACCGTCACATATAAGATGCTTCTAAGTACTTGCCTGCATAATAAGCAGGTTTGTCTAGTAAATTATTACTAATGTGGTTCCTCAACTCTCAGAGGAATATTTTGGGGTTAATCCTGCTTCCATGGGGATGATGAGGACAGTCTTTGTCCTGAGCTTGTTTTAAGTATTTCTCCTTTCTTCTTGTTACTTTAACACTCTCTGAACTCTATAGAGATAATATATCAAAATTCCTAACAATTTATGAACATTTATTCATATACTATTATGTAATACAAACAGTAATACTGGTTGTAGAAGTCAGATACTCTAGCATAAATTAACATGTTATACATTCAAATTTTAATTTCACAGGTTTCATTTCACTGATTAAGAGTTTTCTCCACAATCTAAAGAAAATAAGATACTGATGGGACTGAAGTAAATTTGGTTACTGAGTATTGCTGCATACGAACAACATATATCAGAAAAAAAAAAAATATAACAAGAAAACAAAAAAAAAAGAATAAACTAGAAAGAATAAATATGATTAAACAAGCTATATTCACTGAAATACATGTTTCTTTCAGATACTGGTTTCATATCATGTCCTGCTTATAATAAGACATACTGCCAGGAGCATTGTTCCCACATAACAAATTGTTAGCTAGTGTACTAACTTTAAAACAACCTTACTAGCCCTTAACTAATTTAAAGAACATGATGTTAGACTGTTTTTCTTATTGGGCTATTTTATTTCTACAAAAGTAAATTACTTTGAATCTGAAATAGTTCAGCACATTAATTTCTGCTGAATGAGCAAATATAATCTTTTGCAGACACAAAACATAAGAAGTAAAAAAATATATTCTTACTATAACAATATCAAGGACTGCGACATAAACATTGTCCTTGCTCCAGCCTCGAAAGGGCACTTCTGTTACAGTAACAGAATACAGTGGATGACCTACACTTGCATACAGAAAACCATTGCAAAATCATTTGCTAATAGTTCCTTGGGAGGAGCTATTCCTCCTTTACTGTCTTCTGTCAAAAATCTCTTTCTAAATAGAAATATTCCTATGTTTTATAAATCATGTCCTACTACAACAGCCTGGGTGAAGTTTCAGCATTTCCCCAAGTATATTCTCACATCAGTCTCATTCAGGAGTTGTATGTGTGGGTCAAACATGGGTAGGTGAAAGAAAGCAAGAATAGAGCTTGACGTAACTGAACGGGAGACTGAGAAACTCAGTTGCAGATCTGCTCTTTCTGTCTTAGAGTAGGGCTACAGAGAATTCATGCAGACTGTTTTATCTTGAGGACTGCACTGATCTTCAAATGAACAAAAAGAATGAGACTATATAAACACTTTAACTTCCTTTTGCAATGTTATCCTGCACCCAGCCATGTTACATATCTTCCTAGAACACCAAATATTAACCCACCTAATCAATTTGAGCATTGCCTTTTTTAGACATGAGAACAAATAGCCTCTGAATACTGGAACTGATCCAGAAATTCTGTGCTAGAGTCTTTTGAATTAGTGATTCTACCCAGTTCTTTTTGAGTTCTGACAGGCAAATTTAGAAACTGATCTTTAAAATGTTCCTTACTTATTTAAGTTAGGATTTGCTCCTTCTTCCAAAGCTTCACATATAAGCCTAAGGAAGTAATCACTGTATACCTATAAGATATTTATCTCCTCCATAAGCAGCACAAAGGCATTCAACAGTAGCATGATACAGGGCTCATTTTTTCCTTTGAGAAAAATAAATTACACAGAGGCTCTCCAATAACTTTGAGAATACACTATCAAACCTATACCTACAGATGGAACGTAAGTAATATCACTTAGTTCCGATTTTTGTTGATTCCGAGTTTGATGCAAGAGTTCTGGTTGCATTTGTAAAGGAGATATGTTATCCAAGAAGCTTTCAGGGGGAATGGGATTAAAGATAAATGCAGAATGATGAGATACCTTGTAAGTACGAATACCTTGTATGATTACAGCATGAGTAGATAATATAGCTTGGAAACATTATTTTTAAATTTTTAGTTATTTTTAAAGTTTGTGAATAACTTTATTAGCACTTTTAGATTATTTGATGATAGTCACCACCCCATTACCACAAAAGTGTAAGAATTTTTGATGTTTCTCAAACTTCTATATTTTTGTCTTCTGCTAATATGAAAACAAATCTGTATCACAACTGGAATAAACACTGTTCCTCTCTTTTGACAGATTTTTTTTCATCAGAATTTTAATAAATATCTGTATCTTCTATTTGACAGAAAAAAAAAAAAATCTATAAAAGCCCATCTGCCCATCATCCAGGACCCCATATCAGCTCCCCAAAGCTCCTGCCCTGACAATGCCACATCAGGGATGGTCTACAGCTCCCTGCAGCCATGCCCAGTCAGGCCATGAGCCCTACCAAGCCTGTCAGCACACCCACAGGCCAACATCCCAGTCTGGTCTTATCCCATCCCCACTTCCAGGGAGGTGCCCAATGCTGGGCTGCCCCAGTACCCCCCCACTGCCTGCCATACTCCTGGCTGCGGCACTGGGATAAGCCCTGTCTGCCAGGCCTGGCCCTGATCCACCATGGGGACCCCACCCAGTGCACCAGATCTCAGGGAGCTGCTGACCTTCACAGTGACCTAATATATGTTTAAGTAACTGTAGAAATCAGAACAATCTTTCCATTCTTGGCTAATCCTACCCTGATATCTATTGAACTGGATTATTTAAGAACATAGTGTTTGTTTGAATTTGTGAAGTGAATCTGTAAATTTTGGAAGTATGGCCAGCTGGGACATCATAATGCTAGAAACTGAAACCTTTGTACGATATGACACAGTGTTTATTTCACAACACTTACTAGAATTTCCCTTACATTTTGGAAGGATAGCATATTCCTTCTTAATAGATTCCAGGGCATAATAAATATGGTTTAATGAGTGATAGTTATACTAATGTTGAAAGTCAATGTGAGAAATGCTTGTCACCAAGGAAAGTCACTCATTTGACAAGCTACGTTGCTACTGGAACATAGCTGGTCCAGTAGCTAGACTCCTGGAAAGGTCTGGAGTGAAACGGTGTGCACCATTTTGATGTCATTTGATGTGTTAGCAGAGTAAATGCTGCAACTGCCACCACACACATCACCATCCCTAAAATTCATGTGGATGTGTGTCTTTATCACACACAGTATTTCGTTCAACCAGTGAAATTTAGCTAGAACTGGAAATCCAGCTCCAAATCCTGTTTTCTGTCTGACCCTACTGACACAACATTGGGCCTTTGAGCTAAGGGACCAGTAGGACATTAAGCCTGACTTTGTGCACAGGTCAAGATAGTATTTGCACCTTTCACGCATACTAAAAAACACAGCTCCTGCCAAGGTTATGTTAGCTCTAGATATTAAAAATTAAGTCATTCTAAGCACAGATAATTTCAAATAAGTACTATTAACTGCAAAACATTATTTTACATTGAGAAAGTGTCTTGATACATGAAGTTGTGCAGGCAAGATTTAGATTGGTTATTAGGAAAAATCTTATGGGCTTTCATGGGCCATTTTAATGAATAGTTGGCAGAGAGATGTGGAAATACAGGTGGCCTGCAAAAACCTCAGGCAGTCAAAGATGTGAGCAATGCAACCAGAACAGCCATAAAACATCACAGATGTGAATAACAAATGTTGATATGCAGCATATCCTGTACAGGAGGGCACAAGCTGATAAGCGGGAATGGTGTGAATTGTAGTGCTGGAACTGATCAAAGCTTAGCTAGTACAAAAACAAGGATAACAGTTGAATAGTTAAGATCTAGGTATAGGTTGTCTAAAAACAGCTTGTGTGATTTTGTATAAATATGGCAAGAAAGTCAGTAAAAGTGTTTCAGTTTGCACACACACACTGTCTCCGTCTCATACTTCGCTGCAGAGAGATTCAAGGATTTTACAAATTCACAAACCACAAGAGAACCAGAAAATGGTTCAAAACAGCTGAAGACTGGGAGAATGTTAGGAGAAAGCATTATATATGCTTGTCATGTTCTTGCTTTAATACAAATATCCATCAGTGTGCATCCATCTAGGTTCTTCGTGGGAGCCAGGATAGCGGGATAGTTTTTAGCCATACAAAAGCAATATGGTTATTCTCATTTTCTTAACACCTAAATACTGAATTCTACAAGTTAGATGGGAGATGATGGTACTAAGTTTCTTGTACTCTGTCACAGGATTTCTGTGAATGATCAATGTACGTATTCAATGCTGTCCTCTTAAAAAAAAAAAAAATAAAGGAAAAATACAAAGAAGAAAACATTCAGGGTGCCTGTTACTCTACTGGGAAAGTCTTTAAAGATTATTGCTACTACTTATGGAAAAATAAACTTTTACAAACTTTTACAGACTTTTACTTGTCTAAGGTAAAAACTATTTTGTTCTCTTGTGGGTTAATTATTAGTCAAAGACTGTAAATATTAAGACAAGTATGTCCCAAATTGACCTAGCTAAATGCACAAGTACCCAGGAGAGCAGATATTTGAGTTGTTAGAGTATCTGTCACTGGTGCTTGGTTTTGGGGATCCTTCAGTCCAGGGCAATTAGCCCCAGGGTTTGATTCATCCTTCTAAACAAGCCACATTAAGGTTAAAAGCTGCAGTGTTTACAGCTTCTCTTAGAAGTCACTATTTTCTTCAGACAGCTTTGAGATTGCTTTCAAACTGCTTTCATCTATGAACATGTGCTAACACTGTCAAATCATCTGAATGTTCTTTGAGAAGTTAAAGAGTCCTGTCATTTGATGTCCTTCTATACCACTTCTTATCAGTTAAATAAATGAAGAGTACTCAGAAGAATTTAAGAAATGGGCACAGATATCTTTTAGGTTCCAAATTGAAAACAGCTCTTTATTTAAGGTTATTAACTAACAGGAATAGGGCAAAGTGGTTGCTCGTAGTTACATCTGTGACTATTTCTCTAAGTGCTAAAGAGCTGAACAGTTTTTCTAATTTACATAGAAACTTAGTATTGAATATGATTTGCAAAAAGTAAAAAGCTTATTTCATTAAGAAAAAATACATTAATTAAAACTGCAGTAAAGGCCTTTTCGTTTTCCTACTTTTTATAAAAGAAATTAAATATTTTTGTAATTTTTTATTGGTTTTATAATTATATAAAATATTGAAGAAGGCATCTCTTTTAAAGAACCAACTCAAAATGTCATTTATCACCTGTCTTGCACTACATGTCTCCTTTATTGAAGCATCTATTATAGCTATAATTTTAGTAAAATTGAAATTTGAGATAGAGATATAAACCATGACATTTTCTAAAAACTATATTGGCTTGTAGGCAGAATGAAACACAATCAAAACAAACAAATTCATTAAATATTACTAACCAAAAAGTCCAAAACAGGAAAATAAAATCTTATAGTCTCACACAACTTCTATGCTAAGTAATTACATAAAATAATGTAATTTATTGTGAAATTAATGTAATAAATTTTAATTTTAATAAATTTACTGTTGACTCAACTGGTACTACAGATTTTAGTATCCTAATGCTATTATTTATGTGGAGCCCCATGAGCAAAATTTGTTATGTATGAGCTGTTAGAAACTACACACTATTTTAGAAAAAATATTTTAGAAAATAAACACAGCAATACAAACTAATATGTAAAACACCTTTAGACAGACATTACACCATGAAAATCATTAAAAGAAAGAATTGGAACATTGTGAAGAAGTTTTATATCCTACTGAGAATCAAAGCCTTCATTTATTTTAAATATTTGTAATGTTTGAAGATTTTCTACTTCTTCCAATTTTTTATTCTCTATTTAAGTGGATGGTTTCAAAAAAAGAGTGAGCACGTTACATGAAACATAAATTTTCAAATACCTCGTTTAAGTAATTCTGATTTTAGATATTCATTTTTTTCCTTTATTATGCAGATAAATATTTTAAAAACTTTAGCAAAAACTGAAATTGTACTAATTGTGCACAAGTACAGCCCCAGAAAGAAGCAGCATAAAATCTCTAGAATTAAAAAACCTCATACTCCTGCAAGCTATAATACAAGAGGTATAAAATAGCAATATATCATAGAATCATAGAACCATAGAATGGTTAGGGTTGAAAGGGACTTTAAAGGCCATCTAGTTCCAACTCACCTGCCATATGCAAAGACATTGTCCACTAGATGAGGTTTCTCGAAGCCCCATCCAACCTGGACTTGAACACTGAGAGGGATGGGGCAATCACAGATTATTTGGGCAACCTGTTCCAGTGCCTCAACACCCTCATTGTAAAGAATTTCAACCTAATGCCTAATCTAAATCTACCCACTTTCAGTTTAAAACCTCATCTTATCACTACACGCTCTTGTAAATAGTCCCTTTCCAGATTTCTTGTAGGCCCTCTTTATAAGGCTGAACAACCCCAGTTCTCTCAGCCTGTCTTGACACAAGACATGCCCCAGCCCTCTGATTGTTTTTGTGGCCCTCCTCTGGACTTGCTTCAAAATATTCTTATGTTGAGGGCCCAAGAGCTGGGCCCGCCAAGGCGTAGGGTCTCACAAGAGTGGAAGGGGAGAATCACCACCCTTAACCTTCTGGCCACACTCCTATATATCATGTTATTTAGTGACATTTCAATGGCTATTTTTGAAAATTATTAATTAAACTTCCATGACTTAATTTTAAATATTCTGGTTTCCATGTAAACCAAAGCAGGGATAAAGAGAATTCTACCAGCAGTTGTTCAAATAAATTCATTTTCTTGGATAAAATATAAATCTTCAAGATCTATGAAGTTGTTCATGGTTTCTATGATCAGCCCTACATAAACTCAATTAAATTTTATTTCAGGGTTATAAAATTTCAGTAATAATGCACTAAATGAAAATGATTCACTATATTTTGACTAGAAATGTGTTAATAAGCCTTTTAAGATGTTGAACATAGGAAGTCAGGTTTCACTGATAAGAAATACTTTCAAAGAAACACCAGATGTTGCAATAAGTGGTATGGTTATGAAAAATTTGGACTTTTTTTCCATTGGGCTAGTGCTAATGAAAACTAACATGATGCTAATAGTGTTACTTTTGCAGATATGCAAAAATTTAGGTCCCACTGCTTATGATAAATTTTTTTTCAGAGGGATAAATAAAGTATCTTCTTTCAAATCCAAATCCATTCTGCTTTCATATTATTCATTAACAGTCTTTAGATAATAAAACATGATAATAACTTTCTGACTGAAAGACCCTTATATTTTTATATGTGCTGTTAATACTTGTGTTTGTCATCTCAGATGTGCTCTATTATGGTAGCCGATAATTCTCACTATTTGTACTCGTACACATTTCCTCTTCTCTTATATTACTTTTTCAAATCTTTGTTACGTCAAAAACTTTGCCATAGCTGAAGAAGCTACAACCTTTTCATAGTATAGTGCTTCATAGAGCTTTTACCATGATATAGTACAATAGCAGCCTTATGCTGGTGTCGTTGCATGGATAAATCCATCACTTATCCACTCAATCAGCTTTAAGGAAGCAAGAAATAAATCAATAGCTCAGATTCCTTCTTGACTTTTATTAACTCAAATAGATGAACAGAAGACCTTTGATAACAAAAGTTTAGAACTCAGCTGTGGGATGTACATTATGATTTTAATTGGCTTTCACCATTGGAAAAACACACATACAAAAAAGCTATGCTCACTATTAAAACCTGTTACATCACTGTACATTAAAAAAAATACTATTATGTGCTAAACATTACAGTTGACCCAAAGTAAAGTTACTTCAGGTGTTCTGATGTTAAGCTCATAATTCCATATTGGAAAACTGATGATTATTACATTTATTCAGGTATATGATTTATTAAAACGAAAAGAAGAAAAATATTTATGTCTAGGAGAAATATACAAATTTATATTTTGGTCTCCTGTGAACAAAATAATGTTTAAAATGTAGCATTATTGTTATCAAATTTGCTTATTTGAAATGTCAGCTGCACATCATTAACGATACTAAAAAATACCAAAGATGTGTTAAATGAGCAATATTCTTTGTATCTGCGCATTAAATGAAGATAAATATCATGTCCCTCAGGGTAATAATGGGCTTGACTGTGCCTGCTCAGGTCCCAGTGCTTCTCCCCACCCTGTCTTTGGCCCAAGATCATTTGGCCCAGGACCATTTCAGTCCCACCAGGGACAGCAGCTTACCTGCGACCTGCCTTGATCCCTAGGTGAAAGCAGTGCAACAGCCCTGGTCTGGGGGAAGGTGCTTCTCTCCCTTTGTTCTCACAATAAATTTCATAAAGAACAGCCATGCAAAATATAATATTGAACTGAAAATGTATAAAATTGTGATACATATCATGCTTTTTCCCCCTTAACTTTGAAAGTTATTTATGGTTCCTGTTAGTTACAAGGATTCATTCATATGTTTTGTTTTCTCTGTAAGTCATAGCAATGATATCATGCTCATAAATGAAAGGAGATGCTGAAAGCTGTACAAGAATAAAGCAAGTATTTTTTGGGGGGCTGTTGATGATGCATGAATGCTACATTTTACCTTTAAAACTCAGGTTGTGTGTGTATGAAAATATAGAAGTTCGAAATTTTAAATCATTATAGGATCCAGAATCATGAGGAAATTATTTATAACTTAAACTCTAACATTGAGTTACTACCAGTATAACTTCACTTGTGCTACAGCTTAAAGATGCATCAATCTAGGTTTTCAGAGATGCATTAATCTAGGTTTTCAGAAGCATTTTCATAGCTATCTACAAGTTACATATGTTCTACAGTTATTTAGCATTATAGAGGCATTTGGGCAGGGGAAGAAATTCTCAGTTTAGATTGCTGAAAACTAAAACTTTTCAAAATCAAGCTTAAATTTAAGGAATTCAAGAGAATTTCTGTATGTGCTACAATAAGTTCCTAGATTGTGATGCAAAGAAAACTAAAAAGAAAGTCTGAGAGAAAAGGTAGTTGAATAAGTAGCATACACATGATTGAGACACAAGAGGAGAAAAATGAAAATTCCTGAAATAATAGCTAAAACTGGGTTTTGGTTTTGTTTCAGAAGCCTTTAAAAAAGTGCAGTTAAAAGATGTAACTGTTTCGAATTAATACATCCCATGAGAACATTAAAAACATGGAAGACTTTACAGTTAATATTGGTTAACTTCAACTGAATTTTCAGGAGGAAATATTCCCTTGCCCCATATTTCAGGCAAGTATCACAATATCTAGGTTTAATTAATTTTTTAGTATGTCCTTTTCCTGAATGAATATTTGAATGTGTTATCCAATATGCATGTAACATATTCTTCCACATTTAGTGAAGACATTTAGAAAACTCTTCCAAAGAATTCCCTGCACCTGAATTGTTGGACTATTTTCTAATGGTATGGATTCTGGTCTCCACTCTAGTGAAAATTCAAATGACTATACACAAAGCACTGATGAAATAACATGGACATATAAAACTAATGACAAAGCTGCTACAAAATGCTGTATTCATTTGAAGCTACCCACCCCAATGGGACTACAACTTTCAGTCATTCTGTGGTGTTAGATGAAATCCAGCAGATGTTAAATGTGTCAAAATTTGTGACTAAACAGTCACCTAAGCCTTATTTTTATGAGGTTTGTCTTACTTTGTCCCCAAAGTTCACTGACTCTAGCAAGACACAAATTAAATACATAAAATTATCTTAGGAAAAATTAAACTATACTGAGGCATCTCCTATGCTTTGAACAAGGTTCATTGTATCTCAAATGACATCTATTAATGTTTAAAGATTTTAGGAGGATGTAAAAAAAAGCTCATAAAATCACAATCATTATAGTCTGGGGAAAAGTTGTATGTTTTTCAAGCAGAGCACTAGGTTTCTGTCTTTGAGTGTTGGGCTTGGTTTTTTATCTCATGCTATTTATAGGAAGCCTATTACTTTACTGAGGAGGAGATGGAAAATAAAGTGTACAGCCAAGGGACCTACAAGTGCCACTTTACTAGGCATACACCATTCAACCAGGAACACTAAAGGATTAAGAAGGGAGCTTTGTATTGTCTCAGAGGTACAGTAACATAAGCACCACACTGGATTGTATGACAGTTACTATGGTAACTATTCCTTCCTTTCCTACCACTAAACCACACACTTGCTGGCAGAACAAACCAAGTAATTCAAATGGATGTGAAACAAAGGTTATCACAGAGCCCTTCCAGTCTGACAACATTTTCAATTTTCTAAACCTAAAGATTGTCTATTTTGAATTCTTAAGCCTCTAAATGGGGCTATTTTAAGCCCTTGTATGCAAAAGAATTGTATCAGATTCTTTTGGGAGACCTCATGCAAGAAAGAATAGAGGCATATATATATATATACATATATATATATATTGGAGGGGGGGAAGGGAAAGAATAAAAAAGTTAAAAGAAAAAAAGAAGGAACATTGAAAGCTGATAAGTCATAGATCTTCCACCAATGTTCTTTTCTTTACCCTGTGGATTTTTTTTCTTCCTGAAGAATATTAGTAATTAATCTCCTTTCATTTCTGAAAGTAAGTCTATAGCTAAAAAAAAATAAACAGATAAATAGATAAATAACAACTAATCAATTTTTTTTTCCTCCAGGAAAAGTCTGAAGGATCTTCAAGACACAGGAAAGCACGTAGTTACTCAAAACATTAATCAGGATGAGCCTTTGCAAAGGGGTAGAGCAGTTTTCAACAGCAGTTTAGAAATTTGAATCTAATTAAAGTTACTGATAGTAATTTAATTTAGCTTTTTATTTCTTTTCCTCAAAACTGTGAATTTACTTTCATTTATACGGAGAAATACATATTTCAATTAAGCTTCTAATCAGGAGATTTTTTTTCGAAATATAAGATGCAGTATTTCATACAAAATAAACTTTGGTCCAGCACAATTTGATACAAAAGACTCTGCCTAATTTGGAATAGGAAAGTGAGGTTCTTTTCAGCCAGGAAGAGTGATCTAACTACAGAACTACCATACTAGCATGTACAATTTTAAAATGGAGAAAGCAAGGTGTTCAATACCAGAGTTCAAAACACTTTTGCATCTCTGCTACATATTTTGCATACCTGGCTGGCCACTCTGAAGTGGAAATGCCTAAGAATGTTTCTCAGTATTTCATTCGCACACATTATTTTTGTGACTGTTATGTCAGCTGCTCTGTGGTTCTATGATTCTGTGAAATAAATGGTTTAGTTGATTTTCATTCTTATTATCTCCAAGTTCTTTCTTGTTATTCAAAACTGAGCTAGTGCAGGGTGTTGTGGTTTTGTGGTTTCTTACCAAATTTTTAACATTTGAATCTCACCTCTTCCTACCTATCAGTCAGGACAGTTGGGTTACATCTCTGTCTTATTTGAATGTAGGCTAAAAACATTGCTGATTATCTTAATGAGAAATAGACTCAACTCCCCCTTTATTCTTTAGTACATTCTCAATTCAATTATACTGGTTGTGCTTTACTGATTGCATTAATGGACTTGATCTATATACACTAAAATTATACACCAAAAGCAAGAGTTAATAGTATTTGAAGATATCTAAACAGGGAGATACTAGATGTTCTGCTGGATTTTCAGATATGTCTTCACAACTAGCTTATAAAATCAACAACGATTTTGAGCTTTTAATAGTAAATGGTGGTTATTAAGGTATCCTAGCTAAGCCTTGCAATTTTTATTTAAGAAAATGCTGAGGCTGTGTTCTACCAAATAATTAAATTTCTCACAGCAACAGAGGATGTGGAGGACAAGAAGAGGATGCTTATTCAATTAGGCATCTCTTGAACCATTTCTTCATTCAATTTTAAAAGGTTCTCTTCTATTCTTAAAAAGGTACTGACAACAGGGCAGATCTCAAAAGAAGCAAAAAAGAAAAAAACACTGTTCCCAAAATATTACTTTCATCCTGAGGTGTTAAGAGTGGCAGACTATAGTCAAAAATTTTTTTAAAACAGCAAGACTTTCATCAGACTTCATAGAGGTTGAAAAATGCAGTTTCTGAGTGCTAAAAAGATTGTGGAGGGCCTTGAATATGAGTCAAACTTTTGAAAGGTGGATAATGAAAATTATTACTCTTTAATGTCACTTTTGCTCTCAGAATGTCCAAATTTCAAAACAGCAGGAAATTTTTTCTTCCTTTCCTTTGACTTCAAAATAGTCAACATTTCAAAAAATCCAAAAATCTGTCCTGTCAGATCACCCTAACTGTGGGAAATGTAATATTTTGTTTCAATACAAAAATCCAAAGCTGAGTTTCAACTGGGCCTTCCAACAAAGACTGTACTACCTAATGAACAAAGAATAATAACAGATGCCATTAACATTCACAGTGTTATCTAGACATCAGTGTTCCATTGAGGTTTTGACAGACTGCTATTTATTTACAGTATTCCAAGATATTGGCTAGTTTGGAATGGATCATCTTAAATCTTCAGAAGTTTTCATTTGAATTTGAAGTTATAATAGCTAGTGGGCCTATTTTAATCATACATACATGAACAAGGACAATCTTTCTGGTTGATGATCTTATACAATCAGTATCTGCTGCAATTACCATGAAAAGACATAGATGACCACAGACCTCTATCTTTAGCCTTGTGACAGAAACTAAAATTAAAAATATTAAATATGTTATATATGTTTATTTTTGCCCTTTTTTTTTTGGATTTTGTGTGTGGGCTGTTTGATTGCTTAAGTCCAAATCCAAGGATAATAAATTTGAAACTTACATTTAAAGTGAATGAAGTAATAAAAAGATTAGAACATATGTAAGATTTATATAACATATAAATATATATGCATTATATTAATTATATATTATTGCATAATTAATATATATATTATGTAATTGTATATTATATAATTAATATATACACAATATTAACTAACTCATAGATATAAAACTTTATTTTTAAATAAAAAATAAACATTGGGGTCTTTTCAGTCAGAAAAGTGATTAAAGAGACAAAATCCAGAAAAAAGTTGAGATCAACAAAAAGCACAACTATGAAATTACAAAACCTTTTCTGATTGAATTTCTTTATTTAAATTAGGAAAGGTAGCTGGATTTACATATTGCCTCATGGATATTTTTGTGAATTTACGTTCCATTTAGCATAAAAGAGTTTGTTTCTGACCTGGTTCTCTATTTTCAAGTCCAAATTCTGTTTATTTCAGATTGGTTTACTTGTTTCTAATAAAGTTTCAATTCGTCACTTTCAGAATTCTAAGTATCCTTTAAATAGCATTCTATTCTATGATTCTATGATACATAGAATCATAGAATCATAAAATGATTACAGTTGGAAAGTACCTTAAGGTCATCTAGTTCCAACCACCTTCCCATGGGCAGGGACCACTCACACCAAATCACGTCACCCAACGCTCTGCCCAACCTGACTTTGAACACTGCCAAGAATGGAGTATTTACCACTTCTTTGGGCAACCTGTTCCAGTGCCTCACCACTCACAGTAAGGAACTTCTTCCTTATATCTAACCTGATCTTCCCCTGTTTAAGTTTAAACCCATTTCCCCCCTGTTCTATTGTTAGTCTCTGATGAAAAGTCCCTCTCCAGCATCCTTATAGGCCTCATTCAGATACTGGAAGGCTGCTATGAGGTCTTCGTGCAGCCTTCTCTTCTCCAGGCTGAACAGCCCTAACTTTCTTATCCTGTCTTCATATAGGAGGTGCTCCAGCCTCTTATCATCCTCATGGCCCTCCTCTGGACTTGCTGTAATAGCTCCATGTCCTTCTTACTTGAAAGTGTACACATGTTTTGTTACGATTGAAATTAGAGTTTTCCAAATGTTGAAAACATACTCTGTACAGTAAATAGGTTTAAAAGGTCTTATTTGTAATTTAGATGGTAGCTCTAACATTGCTGGACCTATGTTGGGTAAGCAATTTTGCAAAAGAGAGCTCTAGGGAATGTTAAAAGAGGCTTCAAAAATTAATTTTCCCTTCCCCTGCAATTTTCTAGAATCTCAAATTTTCTTCTTCATCAGGGTGAAATAGGTTGGAATAGACATGGAAAGATCCTCTGGTCTAATCTTTCATGATAAATGGAGCCTAAATGAGATTATCTAGCACACTGTTCAATTTTATCTTGAAAACCTCCAGTGATGGGGACTCTACCATGTCCCTGGAGAGGTTGTTGCGACAACTATTTTCACTGTAAAGGATTTCTTTCTTATATCAAAATGAAACTTCTTCCAGTACCATTTGTATCCATTGCCCCTTGTCTACTCCATGTGGCTTCTTGTAAAAAGAAAGCTTCCATCCTTTTTGCAGGCACCCTTGAAGTACTGGAATATCATGATGAGATCACCCCTGAGCCTCCTCTTCTCCAGGGAGAAGAGACCTAATGCCTTCAGTCTTTTTTCATACAGGAGGTTTTCCAGTCCTTTGATTATCTATATGGTTCTCCTTTGAACCATCTCCAGTCTGTCCTTGTCCTTTTGAATTGTGGGAACCAGACGTGGACATAATGTTCCAGGCATAGCTTGATGAGTGCTGAGTACAGGGAGCTGGTCATGTCTGGAGGGAGTTGATCAGTTGATCTCTGCTAACTAATGCTGTTGTGAATTCTGCCCAAGATCCAATTTGCCTTTTTTGCTGCGGTAGTACAGTGCTGATTCATCTTCAGCTTCTTGTCCACCAGGACCCCTAGGTTCCTTCCGGCAAGGCTGCTGCCCAGCCACACAGATTCTAGCCTGTACTGGACAATTTGGTTATGTTGTCTCTTTGGTGATGTTATTCTTTTATTTTGTGTCAGACTTTACTACAGCCCCGTTTTCTTCAATCAGTACTGTGTTTTTAAATTTAAAAAGTAGCAGATATGTTTCAGAAGCAGCAACGTATGTATCTGATGATTGACTAAAAAAATCTCCGATATTTTCACAGTTCTGTTCTGGTGTCTGCCTTTTGTTTATATCGAAGGTTGACTGTGTTTAAAAATTGCCTGGTCAAAAGTGGGTTGAAGTGAGGAGAAAATAATGAATGAGGAAGGAAGAAGACAGGCTTCCTCTGTAATAAATGCATATGAGAGAATAAGCATAAACATCTGATATGAAGGAAAAAAAAAAAAAGAAAAAAAAGTAGATAAAACTTGGTTTTACTAACTTATTCTAAACCTTAAAGAAAAAGGCAAACTTTGAAAAAAAAATAGAGAAGGAATGAATATAATAAAAAAATAGGACTTAAAGCAGCCCAAATCAATGCAGACATTTTCCCCTCACAAAAATGAGAAAGCACATACATTAAAATATTGAAAAAACTATACTGAAACCTTTAGTAAGTAACATCATAGCTTTTTTACCTTTTTCATTAAGATTATAAATTAAAGTAATATTTTGCTCTGATTGTCTCAAACTTCTTTGACATTAAAACTTTACTGACAGCAGCATAAATACCAACAAAGAGTTCCATGTAAATAATTGAAAAGTCTCCCAGGATGACAGAATACTTAATAGATTTCATTCTATTAGAATCCTAGGAGCTGCACCTATTAAAAGAATTAGTGTTGCTGATATGGTACAAGTGGTTTGACACTTTGAGATTTGTTAAACAGGGCTAATGAAGGACTCATTGCTTGAGAAGTGCTACACAGGGAATAGACTATAGTGAAGATTAGAAAAATCCCACAACAATGATTATGAAAATATTTTGGAATAAAACCCTTAGAGAATCAATTTGGGTTACATATTTAATTTTGTACAATAACAAAACCCAAAGCTATAAATTAAAGCTCACCAGTCCCCAAACATATTTCCACTACCTAGCCAAAGTCACCCTGAAAGATGATGTAGAGCAAATCAGTTCATTTATAGTGAAAGACATTTCAGTAGTTTCAGAATATATTCCTATTTCGTTTGCTCTCCTACTACTTCCAGATTGCACTTGCTTACAGCACCAGCTTTATTTTTGTAAATTATGTTGTCCGGCCAGCTCTAAAATTAATTTTTTAGTAGTAACATCTGGTTCTCAGTTTGTCACTTCCTCTGCTCTGATACTGTCTTTTACTGAAGTTATCACTAACTTAAGCAGTTACATACAAAGCAATGTATAGTCAAATTTTTGCTAAAAAACCCTCGAACACCTTAGCAGGTTTTGTCTTGCATACATCAGTGTGCACATATTTAGCAACCAAGGTGACAAAGCTAGAGATAGACACCATGAATATATACGGGGCTACACATTTTAGATCTTCTGCCAGGCAGGAAACCTAAAGAATCAAAACACCCACAAAACTCCAAATTCTACCTATAGCAAATATATAATGAAAGTCTGATACTATGTTTGCAAAAATTATGTTACATCCACGATCCAAACATTTCTTCATCTTCTGTGCTTCGCAGTGAACAACAGGAGTATCTTTGTGCTACACCAGTGCCTAGCTGGCATGGCGGCCCACAGGGACTAGACAGCTGGGCAAAGGATTAATTTCTGCCAGCTTCTTCCAGCCAAAGCCCTGGCTCAAAATACTTGCTTCCTTTTGTTGTCTAGTGTGATGTTTCTCCTTAGTGTATAGTGATAAGGATCTTTCAGCTAAAGTTGTTAAAAAAGAAAACAAAAAAATCTGGCTGGTACAAATACTGTTCTTCGTTAAGTTGATTAACAACAGCATGTATAAAAAAACATTGTGTATACAAGCAGATGTACTGGAGAGGCTAACTAATGTATAAGCAGCTCTTCAGAGAAGCAAAAAGTTATTTGTAGCTGGCATGCATCACTGCTGCTGCTTTATGCTAGAATTCACCAATGGAGATCTGAGTAGTTCCAGATAGCTTGTAATGTGTGATTTGGTAGAAACCCGCAGAGAAATCCCTCAAGACATAGCACTGTATTTCAAATATAGCAGCACTTAAATCTCAATTTAAACCACAAGTGCACAATTGCACAAGCTTAAATTTAGTGTCATCATCTTTGAAGAGGTATTTGAATGGAATGAACTAAATGCATCAGTTTTTGCAGGCTAATTGTCAGGGCTTTGAGGATACCATTAGCCCTGACTGCACCTGCCCAACCCCCTGGGACTTCCCCCACCTGCCCAAGGCTGAAGACCTTATTTCCAGCCCCCACACTCCTGGGGCCGTTAACCTCTGCCCCAGTAGTGCTGAAGCCAAGTCAGTTTCCAGTGCTTCACATCCCGGCCTAGCCCATCCCCAAGGACGTACCCGATACGTGGGATTAGGGCTGCACCCGAGCTTCCTGGCTGGCCATTTCTGAATGGGATGGTGGACAGGCCCTGATTGCCAGAGCCCATCCTGCCACTCCCAGTGGGGAGACCCTTCAGGATCCTGGGTCCTGCATTCCCAAAGCAGCAGCTGGCCATCGTTTCTCCCTGACACGTATGCTGTGTGTACTTTGTCTTTCCTTCCCTCCACTGGCATTTCTTAAATCATCTGCGCTCAATGCCCTGAAACATGGATGCTGGTATGCTCCTCTCCTTTTGAACATGTGAGAATTTGTATTTACTTTCTTTTACTCTACCGAATTAATTACAAATTTTTCTAGAGAACTGGCCAGCGTGACCAAGTGCAGCACACCTACGGGTACTCCACAGCTCCCTGGTCATTCAACTGAAATCCAAGTGCAAGGGACACAAATTCTATGCTCAATGCAACTGCTTTTGCAGATCAATATTATGAGGTCATAAAAGAGAATTAATTAAAACATCAACTAAAACAATTATGAGCTGGAACAGCTGTCCAAAGTAAGTATCTACCAGTAGATATCTGGTAGTTATCCATAGGTATGTAAATTGTTTAATTATAAATGTAGGTTTATAAAAGGAGACTCCCATTACAGTCCATATGCATTCACTGGGCTTACACTGAGAAATTTTTTTATCTATTTTCTGACAGAAAAAGTAGTTTGTGAAAAAGCAATTCTTGTTCACCCTGTTCTTCAGAAAAATATTCTGGCATACTCCTCACACTTCTGTCTTCAACTGCTCAAGCAGACACTCTGATTGAAAGATTTATGGTGCTTTTCAGCTTTTTCTTCGAGGCTAGGTTTGAGACCAGTGACTAATATATAAACATGAATATATAAATACACCACTGATTTTACTATGTGTTATAATGAAATGTTAAAAGTTCCTGCTGGAGACAATGAATTCTGTTGAAAACAAAATAACATTTGCTTTCAGGCAGGTGGAATTTTGAAGCTCCAATGCTTTTTCTATGACTGTATGTATGTTCATTAACTTAAAAATGAACTGTGCTGTGCTACTGTCAGAGTGAGCTATGCTTTGCCATCTGAAAACCTCATCTACACATGTATTTATTTTCTAGCATTAAGATCGAATAAACTGTGCAGAACATATGCTATAAATTCTATTACTGTTGTTTTAAGAATAACTTACTGCCGTGGTTTATGCCCAGCCGGTAACTCAAAACCATGCAGCCGCTCGCTGACTCCCCCCTGGCCCCTTCTTCCTCCCACCGCTACCGGAGGGATGGGGAGGAGAATCGAAAGAATGTAACTCCCATGGGTTGAACAGTCCAGTAACTAAGGTATAGCACAAAACCACTACTGCTACCACCAATAATAATAATGATAAGGAAAATAACAAGGGAAGAGAATACAACTGCTCATCACCCGCTGACCAATACACAGCCTGACCTGAGCAGCGATCTAGCCCTTCAGTGTAACTGCGCCCAGTTTATATACTCAGAAAGAACTGTCATGGTTTAAGCCCAGCTGGTAACTCAGAACCACGCAGCCTCTCGCTCACAGCCTACATCACTTGGGATTCCCAGGTGGTCTCCCATCAAAGTACTAACTGAGCCCCATCCTGCTCTACACCACATATGGGGTTATTAAAGTGTGAGCAGGTCCTACTGATCATTCCTTGGCTCTCCAGTCTACGGATCAGCCTATGGACGGGAATCAGGGAGTCTCGGTTGGTGCCATATTGCTGACAGTGCATTGTTGTGGTCACGACTGTCACTTGTTTTTCTTCGACCTTCAGCAAACCGGGCATGACGTGTTGTGGTATGGAATACCTCTTTGGCTAGTTTGGGTCAGGTGTCCTGTCTTTGCTTCCTCCTGGCTTCCCCTATAAATACTATAAAGTATTGTTAGTGAAAATGACTTCCTGGATCCCTTTTCGATGAAGAGGTTACTCAGCCAGCCAGATACGAAATGGGAAGAGATGATGAGATGGCCATGTGATGGAGGTGTTCAGCTCAAATTTAGACAACAACAGCTCAGCAAATTCTGATTGGGAAAAAAAAGTTAGTTACAACCTAATTTTGAGCTAAGATGCGAATTCCTACTTTTCAGTACAAAATACTTCTTAGAGCTTGGTTTCAAACCAATGCTTGAAACAAGCGTTATTCAAGCATTCTTTTGATATAAAGAACCTATATTCCAAAATACACACAATATTAATGTTTGTTTAAGAGAGATGCTAAACCCCAAGCATATTCCATCTTTATCTCATTCCTTCCTGGTTTCATAAGTATACCAGATAACTAGAAAAAAAAAGGGGGGGGGGGGGAGAAGTAATAAAAAAATATGATGAAAACAAGATAGATAATCCTTTTACTAAAGAATAGCAGTGCATTATATTACTCAGATAAATCACCATAGATAAAAAAACCAAAAACAAAAAAACAAAATCATAAACGTTCAGAGAGATGGAGCTTCTGTTCTTTTAGGGGTCTTTATAAGCACCTAAATGTTGATTTTGGACAGGAAATAGCTAAAATTTAAAGTTATTTATAGTGCAGTAGTGTACATAATCCATCTGAGGATGTTGATGCAAATGTTCATGAGACAAAACCAGTCTCACATCAAGTTTAGTGTGAACCTCACAACATCCTAAAACTTCAATATTGTAAAGCCAAGAGGCAAATGAGGGAACTCAGAAATTTATAACATTAAGAGATTTAATACAATGTTACAGTATTTACAAATTACAAGAGAAAACTATTGCATCTGACCAACTCTTTTTAAACCTCAGAAGGACTGTTCTTCATTAAATCTTGAAATACAAAAAGCTTTGGAAGCCACAGCAAAGTAGTCCGCCTTCAGCAACTCAGTTTATTCAATCAATTCTGTGAATGAGTACTTCAGTGCTTGTATTTTAATCTCAATAGAGAAAATTTTATTTCTAATTTTAAGAAGAATGAACATGCAGACCTAATAGGAGTAAAGAACATTGATTTATTTTGTTTTTGACAAAAATATCACACACTCCTGACTTGTTCTCAGTTCATTTTTTTCCCTACCTACAATGTTTAAAGAAACTTTGACGTTGAAATGCCGCTCTTAGTAAGAAATAGCATCTTTATGTGATACTATGCTTCTGTGCCTTTGGCAAAGGAAATCTTTATGAGACTAATCTACTTTTGTTTGTCTAGATTTAGTTTCCTACAATTGTCTGTATATGTGCAGATTTGCTTGAATGACTTTTTTATTGTTATTTTCTGATGTGTTACTTGGTTACTATATACAGGTATGTCATATCAATGACTTCTCAGGTGATCATGTAATAACAGGAGAGAAATACAACATTATTATTAGTTTCACATAATAGGAATAATAGTTCCTACAAAAGAACAATGCATTTCTTCTCATCACCAGTGTTGTAATGAAAGCTAGACTGATCTACAGAGTATGAAGAATTAGCAAAAAAGAGAAGAAAAATATTAATGGGGAAAGAATAAAAGACATGAGCATGCAAGTATGTGTATAATAATATATGTATGAAAAAACTAAACTAAACTCTGACTAGTGTATAACATTCACAACTGCTTAATTGTTCTTGCAATGGTGCTTAACCAATGAGATTTTGAATAGACTTAGTAAAAGAAAATGTAGAATATCATGACATTAAATTATTCTATTCCTCTTGTTCTAAAATGTATGGGTTTTATTATACCTATGACATCATCTCTCTTCCTCAGATAAGTAAAAATTCAGTGTTGCCACATCCTTCTTGGTTAATATTAGTATAATTAATCAGTTGATAGTGGACTGTCCCACATGCATAACTCCAGTATGCACATCAGAAGAGACCTGTATCGGTCTTCATATTTCAAACTAATTTTGAGCAGTGCTTACTTGTGAGATTAAGCAAGCTGGAAACCTATCTGATATGGGAGAATAGAGTCATTAAAAGTTCTGTAAAAGCAACTTAAGTTACCATAAGGAAAATGTAAACCACAGATCATTTTGCATTACCAAGAAATAGACAAGAGCTTGATCCTTACTTTGACAATAATTAATTCTGAAGTTCCTCATCAAACCTGCTTCAATACATTTCAGTTATTTCAACTAAAGAAATAGTAAGAATGTAGCTATATTGAAGAGCACTGCAAACTGTGTAAATGCAAACCATAGAAACTGTATACTTTTAAACAAGAGAGGAAGGAACTGATTGAATTAAGGCTGAAAAATGTGTCATACAAGCTCTGGAGTGATAGCAATCTCTAATTTAAGAAGTAATCACACCTTAGTTTATTGGGGGGGCGGGGAGGAGGAAGTGCATTTTGCTCAGTAGACTGTTTCCAACAGTGAGTACCAGAGGATGCCTATGGAAGAGTACAGGAACACAGAAACCATATGGTAATAATCACACAGAGTGTTCTCTCAACATTCAACAGCTTGAGGTTTTCTGAGTCAGAAATGGCATTTTTATAATGAGCCTCAGTGGATTTTCTGCATCAACTTGTCTCCTTCCAAATCCAAATAAAATCTAATGTTCACGTCTTAGGGAACTCCACATCTATTAAATTATATAAGAAAAACTACTGGCTTTGGTAGGGGATTTTTAGTTGTTTGAGGGTTTTGCATTTTCCAATCAGTAGATCAACCTTCTGCTAGAAGAGAATTTGATTAATTGATCCTTGCTTTCTATTTGCCAGTTATCATTTTTGAGATCTCTAGCTAATCTTAATTTGATTATTTATTTTCCAAGCTTAGTTTAGTAGCCTATTTCATCATGTCTCCTACTGAAACCTTTCCAAACTTTGATCATCCTTGTCACTCTCTCACAAGGGATTTCCAGGCTTAGCATTATGAGATGGGAGAACCAAATCTACACTCAGCATTGAAGACAGAGATGCAGCTTGAGTTTATATACTTTTGTTGTCATTTTTATTCTCTTTTCCTTTGTTAAAATTCAATCCATAATGAAGATAACATTTTAAAGTACTGAACAATAGTAGAAGAATGCTGTTAGAAGGTTTTGGAGACTGTGGAAACAACTAAAGATGTACAATACAGTTAAAACCCATAATTTTCACATAATCATAATCTGATCTAGCAGCCAGTTTCAGTAGCCAAAAAGAAAACGAGTCAAACAGACATAGGTTTCAAGTATTTTCATGCTAAAACCACTAATTATAAAGGCTCCTTTATTTAAAAGGGAAGAAAAGATTAAGTTGTCTGAAGACAGCTCTGAGGAAAGTACAATCTTCTGAAATAGTCCCAAAAGGTACTAGTGGAAAAAGATTGTCACTTATGCATAACAACTCAATTTTTGTTACATGCTACATCCAAGATGGTAATGGACCAAAACTGGGTAGTAAAATAATTGTAAAATAATTTATGTACAATTCAGAAACACAGTTTGGGATTCATCTTTGGCGAATGTAATGGTCTAGATAGTAGGTATTTTCATCTGAGCAAGTCACCATACAGTTCATCTATACTTTTTTCATTAATTACACCTGGGATAGAATACTGGATGCTGATGTAATTTGTGCAAAATTATCCTGAGGAGCAGACCAGCCTTCTCAGCAGCCATTGCTTTATAGCTTAACAGTCTTTTGCTGCATCAAAGAGGTATCCTTGTAAGCATGAGGCACAAGTACTATTTAGAATGTTGTTTTCAGTTGAATGAGCCAAAAACATGAGGAAATTTCACAGCCCACCAAAAATAAGTTATGACCTCATACCATGAGGTTGCATGAAGCTGTGGGCATTTGAGAACCAGTGGACCTCCCTTGAGAGTGTTGAAGAATTATGTTGGATAGAGACATCTATACTTGATATACATCCATAGTGTCTGTCTGAAGCCAGACAAATAAATGCCCAGTACTCTTCCTAAGGGAATTATTTGACTGCCTACAGAAGTAAACCTGGGAGTAAATTATCCTGGCCCAGACTGGAGGCAAAAATGGGGAATAAGACAGATTTATAAAATAAGGCGTTGTCAATGGAAAGATATAAAAATTTTCATAAGTTCCTAATATTAGATAATACCCTAACGTATTCCCTAAAGTGTCAGATGTATTGCTTTCTGCAAGCAGCAATTTGCTCCCTTAACTGTGCTTTGTGTCTAGGGTGAGTAGCTCAAGCATGATGTCTAACCTTAAACAAACCAAACCTCTTCTGTTATTTTTAGTGCCCATCCCATTTACTGCCTATTACTTACACTATCCTAAGAAATAAATTGGTGATAGAAAAATTATTATGCCCTGAAAACAGGACATTGATATCAGAATTTTTTCCATATGTACTGCTTTTAAATGGAAGACCAGTCCCAATAACCTCTACCTTGTCATCTTTGAGCATATTGTTAAACAATACTATAGATGTAATTGCATGGATTTTGCTCACATCAGTTATTGTAGGTTTTCTAAGAAACATAAGAAAATTCTCATAGTAATCCTGAATAACAGACACTAAAAGTAAACAGGAAATGACACTGTCTCTTAATGGAAAATAATGATCACATTCAATTCTGCCACCACAAATTACTAATTTGGAATCATGCAATTTTTTCAGTTCAACTAAATATGTATCTTGAAGGGATTCATGTCATTTCCTTTAAACACTAAGAGGAAGTGTGTTAAGAAAGGCACTGGTATAGCCTTTTTTGCCAGCAAAGCTCACAGACATGGAAAAATCACAGCAGGCTAAGTCTGAGCGCAAGCAGTTGTTGCTGTCAGAACTGGTGGGATTAATCTTTGTTACATCCAAATTGGTTTCTTAAACATTATTTGTCTTACACTTGGTTGAAGAAGCTACATTTTTATCGTCATTTTGTAAGAGCAACCTGAAACAGGCTGTTGTTTTGCATAGTGATGCATGATATGAGCAATGACAAAATGAATCAGGTAGACCTTTGTCCACTTACATGCTCTGATTACTGAATAATTGAATTATGACAGTGAAAATAATAAGCTGAACATACAGAAGGAAAAGAGTTTTTAACTCTTTAGATCAAATTGTATTGCTTGCCACATTCATTGAAAAAGGTCTTGCTGAAAAAGCACATTCAGGGACACAATTTTGCTCACAAAAACTTAATAAGTAATCAAGACAAAATCAATTTTCTCTCTCATGTCTCCCACTTTCTTCTTTGCCCCATCAAAGACCATTCATGATGATTCTTCAGCTTTTGAGATAAATTTATGAAAGGTCTCCCTGTGCAAAACTGTGACAACCATGTGGTCCCTCAATATTCATTGATCTGTTACAGTACTTAATTTGTGCATTGATCTCTATGTTTAATTAATCTCCTTTGATACACCGTGTGGCTAATGAGATTTTGTTACCGACTTTTTTTCTTTAGATTATTTTTTTCCAATACTTCTCTGTACCTCATTAAATAGATGTTTAACAGAACCTCAGGAATGGATGTAAGAACTCAATTAAAAATAATCATAGGCTATAGTTTTGTCAGCTTAGGCGCACCAGAATGAGGAAGGCAACAGTAAAAGATACTATTATCTTTTGAAAATAAAAAGAAAGTGAGAAAGAAAGAGAGAAAGAAAGAAAAAGAGAAGGAGAGAAGGAGACAAAGAGAGAGAAAGAGAAAGAGAAAGATACAAATAGAGAGAAAAAGAGAGAGAGAGAGAAAGAGACATAGAGAAAGAAAAAAGACAAAACATGACAAAACGAACCAACCAACCAAACAAACAAACAAACCAGTCTGATCAAAAATTAATGACTCAAAAAAGATGTTCCAAATACACCCGAGATCTGATTGCCAGCAGTCAGGGATTACTGCTGAAATCTTCAACTGTGTAGGCTTACACTGGCCCACTCTATCTAAATCTTTTCAAGTCCAATTAGAAAGCTACATTCTCATAAAAAATTAAAAGTCAGTTTTGTTGAAATTTTACCATTTTGACCTCTTGTTGAAGAGCTGTTATGTTCTCAGAATTCTTAATTAGACATTGTTTCTCCTAAATATCTAATTGAGGTTGTCAGAACATAATGTATTTTTATATCAGGGTATATTAATTGTTATTTCCCAGTTTATTAGATCTTTCACAAGTAAGTGTTTTGGTTTGGTTTAGTTTACTTTAAAACATTAAATTTCTTTTTAATACCAGGCCATTTGTACTTCCTATCTCACTAAGATTTTTCAAGAGCCTTGAAAGGATATCAATTTATATTCTTAAACACAATAATCATTCAAGCGAATGTTATAATTATGTAACTGCTCAGTGATTGTTGGATTTATACTGTATTTCTTTAAGTTATGTAGGTAATGAACAATTATTCTGAAAATAACCTCTGTGTCATTATCATAAGGACATGTTTCTCATGTTCTTGTTTTTCTGTTGCAGCTGTATTAAATTGTAAGTCTAAGTAATTTTCTTTCTTTTCTCTATGTGAACCTATTGCTCTCCTAATGAAATATACTGAAAAAAAGAAAAAATCAATGGCTGGTACAAAATCCATCACTGACTTTGACCCAAGATAGTTAAAAATGGTTCTTTATTTACCTTTAAGCAGTAACAAAACCAATTATTAGCAAATTTTACTTTTATCTCAATCCAATCTACAATAATTGGCTGGTCTTGTTCTACAACTAAGAGAAGTAGAACACAGAAATAATAAGCCAGTCCTTTCAGTGATGTCAAAAGAACGATTCAATTGAGCTGAACAGGGCTATTTTATCACGCTGTCTGGTTGCTTTCCATGAAGTTATTTGTACTGGGAACCAGACAGAAACCATAAAATTATTTTATTAAATTTAAAATAGTGAAAATTTAGAAGGAAATTTAAGGTAAATAAATATCCTAAACTTAAGACTTTCAGATTGTGAATAAATGACTCTCAGATAACTTTTGGTTCATTACCACCATCCCTGGTGTCAGTGAGTACTTATTAGGGCAATGTTTAGGACAGAGTCTTTAACAACCAGTTTACACCAAGCTGCTAATTTACATAACCATATGATATAAAACACAAGCTCAGTGTATAAAAAGTCTATCCTTAAATGTACACATTGCTTCCAGAGAAAGGGAGGAGAACATTTTTTCTCCAGCAGATTAATATTTTGCTAAGTGTTTAATCAAAGTAGAAGAGGAGATGTTATATGCCAGAAAAGTAGAGTTCCAAAGAAGTAAAAGAAGTCAGTAATATTGGGGAAGAATATTGAAAATGTTTCTTGGGTAAGTAAATAAATCACTGCAATTCATGAATTGCTCAGGGAAGGGAAGTAGGTATGGGAGAGAAAAATGATTACAAACTGGGGACACCAAGAATGGAACCACAGTACAGAAGCTGTTATCCCCATATCCCCTTAAAGTATGCATTTCCTTTAATTACAAGCCAGACATCTAAGGCATACAAAAGGAGACCAAGACTGCTACCATCAAGACTCATCTACACACTGTGAGATGAATATATAAAGGAAGTTTGTGAGAGCGGCACTTTCCTTTTCTGTCAGTTGCATCTGCTACTTATGTATGCGGGATTGTGACACTTGCTTCCTCCACTGAAAGACATTTTCAGGATGTCTGGAAAGGATAGGATTATTCTTGCCTAAATGCAATGTTTTATCTTAACCCAAATCTATCTGCATTGTTAAGAGCAAGTTTGCTTTGTTTTAGTATGCATTTTACTGAATGTCTTAATGTTGCCAGTACACTGACTTCCCTCTTGTTTAGCAGACTGGCCTATTCCATCCAGTTAACGGTAAGGCTGTCGATGCAATAGCCCATGGCTGAATGTAATTGAATGGTGTGGTGTGCCCTACCTGACCTCCTCAGCTAAAATCCCATTATTAAAAGTGCAAGGGCTAAACATCTCTGACACCTAAGTATCAACTTAAATGGTTCCAAAGGAAAACAGCTTTAAAAACACATTTAAGAGTTTCATTCCAATGGCTGGTTTCAGTTTCTAAGTGAAACCATAGGGGAGGTAGAGTATGAAGAGGGCATCCTGATCAAGTGAGCACAGATGTGAGGTATTAAGTATACTACTGAAATGTCACTGCGTCATTGCTGAAGTTGTACTCTTTGCAAAACAGTCTTGTAATTAAACTGTAAGATGCCTTAGCAGGACTTAATGTTTTGTACTATGTGTTTCCTCCATGTCGTGGTTTAAGCTCAGCCTGACACTCACAAACCATGCAGCCCTCTTGCCCACTGCCCCCTTCCCCCCCCCCAGCTCCCGGAGGGATGGGTGGCAGAATTGAAAGAATGTAACTCCCACGGGTTGAGATAAGAACAGTCCGGTAACTAAGGTGTAACACAAACCACTACTGCTA